>CAOLHI010002834.1:0-7500 GCA_948474755.1 Ctenosaura bakeri | reverse complement strand
CTTTTCGCACTTTACCTTTTCACGGAGGTGGGGGAGGCGCTCGTGCAAGAAGCCTCAGCGGGAATGCTGCCGCTCCCCTGCTGCTTCAGTTCTGCAGCAGCTTCCTGGTTGCGTGAGCGCTGCGCGAATGCCCTGGCCCTTCCTACCGCAGCGCAACCTGGGAATTGCAGGCTAGTGCTGAGGCAGGAAGTGCGACCGGCCTGGCTTCCGATGCACCGCACACCAGGTAAGTGCGCGCAGGCCCTGGGAGCATTGTGCGACTGCGCACCATTTTCAGCTTTAAGCCCAAAATGAAAAGGTGCATGCGCGGTTCGCATCAGGCCCTTGAGCATCGTGTAAATGGGAGTGCATCATGCAGACCGCTCCTCCCATTTATGCGATGCTCAAGAGGCCCTCTCACTTTAGAACCGGCGTGTGAAAAGGGCCACTATCTCCTGTAGCTTAAAAAGAGATTTGTCTTCCTGAAGTCATATTGGTTCACAGCTTTGGGGATACTACCAGATACATTATTAGAATTATCATCATTTTATGACTATCCATGAAGTGATCTCAAAGGATGGAGCACCATCTAGGAGCTCTGCACTTTCCTTTGTAAACCTCAAAGCATATCCTTGAAAACTTTGTCCACATATAGCACCATGGGCAGGTCTCAACTGGCTAGAAAATCCAGAGAACTGTGTGGTATCAAAGTTAACTGCATATGGTAAAATTCAGGTGAACCATACTTGGGGAAAAGGGGGCTACGTAAGCCCTGATTCTCTGGTCTGAGTAGGAGTTCCTGATTGTGTATGTAAATAGGTGGGTTTGTGTTACATGTGAAAATGAAGACATGTTTGTGAGCAAAAATGGAGGTGTGTGGATGTATCTGAATGTATGTCCTTTTATACGTGTGCACATGCAGGAATGAGGGAGAATATGTAGAGCGGTCTCATGCATTTTAGATCTGACCCTTCCTACTCAGGGGGCACCTACTTTGTATTGTGACTCCTGCAAGCTTCCCTGGAAATGAATGCAGCCCTTGGATAGAAAAAGGTTCCCCACTCTACTATAGAACAGCAGCAAAAAATCCTGACTGTGATTTGTGCTATGCATGTAGAGTCACTTCTTGATACCTATTGTCATTTTCCTGGCCATATATATTGTGGATATTTTCAAATGTCAGTAAAAAAGTGGCACAGTTCAGCTCATTTGCAAATATCTTTCTGAGGACATGAATTGGGAAGTTAAATGTGGGTATGTTTGACTCCCTCACACCAAATATATTGCAGTCTTCATGAGTCTCCCTTCTTCCCAATGTCTCCTTACTATTTTAAAATTATTTTAAAAATCTCTCTTAGGGCATTAGTGCCACTATTATAAACTTTTTTAAAAAAAAATTCTAAAACTTAACATAGTGGGATTTGCTGTGTTTTGAGACACACACCAAAGCAAAACACAGTGATAGCAGCTCAGCAGCTTAAAGCAAAGGTGCTAAAGTTCAGAAGAGTGTGTTTAATAGGTCTCTTCATAGAAGGGGACCAGTTTCCCTGGAGATATATTAGACAAGGTGGGTAATGAAGCAAGGGCCAGCAGTAGATTGCAGAAGTATGAAAAGTTAAAATTCATAGTCCATGTCATGGGGCACAGACACCTCCCTAAGTGAACCACAATAGTAGGTACACATGTTTTTTTTTTGAAATTCTAAAATGTACTGGGGCAGCAAAAGTACTACACTCAACTATGGAGTAAAAAGTTGTGGTCATTGATTGGAATGACTAGGAAATACATTGCGACAAGAGAAGTGTGGCTTCGTTTCTGAAAATAAGGGCAATAAGTGAGGCAGTGAAAACTGCCGTGTCCTGGTACATTTGACCAGTTTGGATGAACCCGTGCAGGAAAAATTATGAGAAAAGAAGACTTTCCCTTCTGCTTATGGGGCATTGCAAGATGTTGTATTTCCATCGATCTAAATTCTGCAAGGCAGCATATATAGACATCTTTACAAAAGGGCACTGCAAGAATTACCTCTAATGATAACAGACATTTATTTGCAAGCCAGGTAGAGCTAAAGTGACACTAGGATGTCTGTGAGCAGGGTTCCCCAATGTGAAGGCTCAACAAAAAAAGGTGTCAAGGGTTCAAATTGTTTACCAGCCATGTCCTGGAAACTGAGCAGGTTCAGCAACAATCCTGCAAGGCAGAATTGTCACACAACATTTTGTTCAACTCAACTTGAAGCAGGGAAAACCCAGATGATATACAACATCCTAAAGACTTGCCAACAATCCCCGCTTCTTCTGTTTCTAAGAATCACAAGCCAAAAGAAAATTCTGAATGTAATGGTAAGAATCAAGCAACCAGATACTGGATTTATTGCTAGTCAGTTCCTAAAACTGTATAATCAATAGTACCAATTTGCACATGTACACACACACCACACACGGACACACATACAAACTTGTGAAGATATATTTATTTACAAGATAAAATGGTTAAATGATACTTTACAAGCAAGAGAATAATCAAATGAATACAGAACTGAGAACCATTGTAGAATGTATACAACAGCTGAAAATGAGAATGCTATGAGCAATCAAACATACCAGATTGCACCAGTATGAAACTCCTAGCAGAGCAAGATTTCAGACTGAAGAATGAGCACTAACAAAATGGAGGGGTCAGGAGAATCAAAGAACAAATTAGTTATTCTCCATTTTATTGGAAAAACCCCTATATATTCCTGTTTAGAAATAATCCTGAGTTAGTTTGTTGAGACTTACTCCAAGATTAGAGTGTACAGGATTATAACCTTCACCACACATTTATTTTGTATTATCTGCACCAGTCATTATTTATTTGTTTGTTTGTTTATATCCCAGGGCAGACTTGGGACTCAAAGTGGCTTATAAACAAGACAGAGGCAACATTATTGTTGTTGTGTGCCTTCAAGTCATTTCAGACTGATGGTGACCCTTGGGAAAACTTATCATGGGGTTTTCTGGGGGCTGAAAATGTGTTTGAGTTGCCCAAGGTCACCTTGTGCACTTCCATGGCCAAGCAAGGAATTAGACCCTGGTTCCCTAGAGGCAACATACAAAGAGTTTATAAATGATTAAACTATCAAGAAAATTAAGAGCAATTTGAGACATACCCATTAAAAATTCAAGAAATAGTAGAAAAGCACACTTAATAGTGTGCTGCAAAAAATAAAAAAAATGGTGAACTGAAAAAATATCTTCACCTGCCAGCAGACGAAAAACGGGGGGGGGGAGGCAGTCTGGTTGCTAGGAAGAGAGTTCCAAGTGCAGATGTGTTTCTGATTGTTGTTTGTTCCCCCAAGGGGAAAACAAATAATTTAAATAGTTTTCTCTTAGTCATGAGAATGCCTTTGAAAACAGTGAAGGAAAAGGTGTTCTCCATATATATTGTTCTCTCCCCTAGCATGACTACGTAGAATATGGAAAAGGTCAGGGGGCAGCCGAAGATCATCTTCTGGTTATATTCTGATAGTTGTCTCATGATAGTTGTCTCATCATCCTTCAAGAATTCAGGAAGACCCCTTGCAGGTCCCAGAATAAACTTGCATCATCACATGCCAGCTATTGGAATATAGATGGGTGGCACACTTGCTGACCCCTTTTGCTGCCTCTATAAGAAAATAGAGAGTGGGGGAAAGTGGGAATAGCTCTCCGGGTTTGTTTAAAGAATTTGGGTATGTATGTGAAAAAGCAGCTTCAAGATTCATCCTTTTCACCGAGTCTTTAAATATTCTTCCCATCCCTATTCCTGAGTCTGGGAGCAATCTTTCCAGAAGTCATAATCAGCACTTTAAATTGTGCTGGAAAACTGAACGGTAACCAATTTGGCCATTGAAACAAGAGAAATGTGTATTCTCCATAAGCTGTATTATTTTATTCCTTGATTTCAGTAAATAAGAAAATATATCTAGAGATGCTATAAGTGGATATTATTTGGACTTCTAATTGTCGTATCCATGGCATATTGTGAGTAAAAACCTAAGCAACAGATAAAATTTTGCAAACGTGCAGCCATATGGAACAAGTCTTATTTCCATTAACAAATGTATTAATATGGCAACTTTAGTCACATATATCCAATTAGAGTGCTAGTAACACATGATTCACAGCTGATATTTACAATTAGCAAGCCTTTACTTTGCCTATAAAAAGAAAATAGTTTTCATTTTAGCACCAAACTGAAAAGAAATCATGTTGAACCATCTTGTAAACTTGTAAACATATTAGTGCTATTTTGATTTTGTTCCTAGTGCTGTTTTCCTCCTTCTTTGCCTTTACAGTCTTAGGCCTTTTCTGCACTTTGTTTTTGCAACGGGGCAGAGTGTCCTCCAGCGAGGACGTTTGCACTTGGGGGCGGACTGGGTCCGGACTACTTTCTGTAGTTCCGGACTTCAGCCCGCTCGGAATGACCAGAAGTGGTAGCTCGCCGTGCTATTAAAAGACTACTTAAAACAGGTCTTTCAACAGTGCGGCGCGCCCCACTCTGTGGCTGCCCTCTGGTGTAGATTTGCAGGCTCGCACAAGCGCAAGCCTGCAGATCTTCCGGGGGAGGGGGGCTTTAGG
This sequence comes from Ctenosaura bakeri, assembly GCA_948474755.1. Lineage (NCBI taxonomy): Eukaryota > Metazoa > Chordata > Lepidosauria > Squamata > Iguanidae > Ctenosaura > Ctenosaura bakeri. Next base: position 2,920 of record CAOLHI010002834.1, on the reverse strand, counting down.
CTGGTGAGCTTCACCATTTGATGGAGAGCCTCCACCAACAGGAAGCCGCCATTTTCGTCCCCAGAGCAGTGTGTAGCGCGGGCACGCACTGCTCCGGATCAGCCTGGATCCTCTGAGGGAGCAGGCCAGTCCGGTAAGTAACAGAACGGGGCGTTTTCTTCGCCAAGTGCGAAAAAGCCCTTATTTATCCATGTTGCCATTTAATCTGTGATGATCTATGTTGTTTTCTCTAATGATGTTACTATGAAAGTGAAGGAGATGATGTCAGAGGAACTTGAGAACAAATCTTGTGGATCACCTTAGCCAACTGCATACCTTCCAGCGTTTCACAAATGAAAATGAGGACATGGGTAGCCAAGCAACATCAGAGCAGGGTTAAGAAGGCAAGGGTTATTAATGAGGAGGAGCACATAAAGTGGAAAAGTCTGCAGCGGTTAACTTTTTGCCTGAACCTAACTTGGAAGAGCAAGATTCTGCCTCTTCCTCTTCCCTCTGGTGAGTTAATTTTAGATTTAGGCCTTTTCTGTATGGCATTGTTGTCCCGCAATGTGTATGTGCTGGCAGCAGTCCATGAGTCATGCTTTCACACAATGTCATGGTCCTACAGACAGTGTGCCCCCACCCATCACTATCACGGGATATTTACTTAACTGAAAAAATCCATGTAATCACACAATGCTCCCGTCACTGCTGGCCATGTGGAATGGGCAGCAGCATGATCTACATGCATCCTTCTGCAGTACATCACAGAACAGAGGATGGCTGCATTGTGGAAGGAAGGAGAGTATTGCTTGTTCTCCCACTCGCAAGCAGCTGGCTGGGTGTGGAGGGGAGCCTTTGCATTTCACTCCCTTCCCAGGAAAGGCACTGCTGGGATGACACCAGGACTATGACAGGAACCAATAAGGTGCAGAAATGGCCTTAGTTTGCAGTAACTGATGTAAGCTGGGGACAAGGAGGGAAGAGAGGAAGGAGGTGAGAGAAACTGGAAAATGTTAAAAGCAGCTGAAAAAGTGGAAAAGCAGAGGCTTAACTGAGACTGTCTGTGCCATACTGGGACAGTTGGTGGGTATACACATGCATGGCTGGAAGGGCAAAGAAGCAGCAGGAAAATGGACCAGAGGGAGACAGCAACCAGAAACAAAAGGAAGATGGAGCTCTTGTCCCTTTAACTGTTGTTTTAAAGGAGAGCATTTCCAAAGGTTGCATCTGTTTGGACTGCTATACAAGCTTTGTGTACCAAAGCCTCCCCCACTGTGTCACTAGTAAAAGAGCCTTCCCTAAGTTTTATTTGGCTACTCAGAAAGAAAGGGATGAAAAAGATATGTGTATGCGTGTGCACGCACTCTACTTATAGTATGATTTTTCGGGGGTGAGGGGGCAGTGAAGAGTCACTTTGCTTTCCCATATGGCAGTGAGGAAAAACTAGAAACAAAAAGACTCCCTCCCACTCCCTGAATACAGTGACATTCATTGGTAGGGAAGCAGGGAATGCTTTTTGAAAGCAGATTTCTTCAGCTCAACAATAACACACAATGAGTTATTGACTTGTTTTATATATGGGTCTCTTTTCAGTAACTAACTTTGACTCCCCACAGTCTGAACAAATGATTGATTTTGTTGTTAGAAAAGAGAGAGAGAGAGAGCTTTTCCACTAAACATGGTAGTTTAGCTTTTACTCCATTTGTTCCCCTGCCGAATAGGGCCTTATTAAAATGCACTTTCCAAAAAAATACCTGCAGCTGGCCTTTATCACCATGTTTTGTGTTTATAAATAAGTAATTTGTCCCACTCCCTTGTTTAGCAACAGACCATTGGGGAATCCCATCAATACTTGGGGAGGCTGATTATCATAGCATTTAAGCTGAAGTATATCGATCTGCATTTAAACCAGAAGAGCTCAGGTTTTGCAGGAGCTGTGTTCTATTCGAATACCAATATGGACCTCTCAAATAATTAGCAAGTTAAAAACAGCCCTGTGCACCTTTATATCTTGTGGATTTCAATGGGCAATATTCATATACTGAATACTGTTCCCTCCCCTTTCTCCAAAGTGTTTGGGATAGTATAGAGCCAATATGGTGTACTGATTTGAGCACAGAACTGCAATCCTAGAGTGTGCAATTCCCCACACAACCATGGAAACCCATTGAGTGGCCTTGGGTTTATCACACACTCTCAGCCCCAGAAAACCCCATGATAGATTCACCTTAGGGTTCCCATAACTTGGAAACAACTTGAAGGCAAACAACAACTATCACCACCTAGGGTCCTTGGAGCCAATTCAGACCTCATTCTTTGACCTCGGATGCAAAAAGTATTCCATTTAAATGTGTTACCCTGATTACCGGGGGTCCCGGGAGGGACACCTAAATGTGCTCACAATTAAACAAGTTGGGAAAATTAGTCAAAGAGCACAAGCTAGCAATGTGAGAGGCAGGGCAACGCAGCGGAATCTTTTACCCAATGTCTACAGGGTCAGGCCAAGCCAAGGAGGCACACCAAGTTATAAGAATAATTGTGATATTTATTAAATACAGACAAGCAGTGTATGCAACACACTCACACAGATAACTATAGAAAATAAAGGTTGGAGTGGGACAGAGGGAATTTTCAGACGGATTGTTGAATTGGGTGATACGACACCTGTCCTGAAGCCTGGATAGATCATTGCGAAGGTCCGAAGTTGCGCAGTCTCAGCCAATATGACTGAGGGGAAGGCTTGCCAAGCAGAGCGGCGGCAAGATGGGATGGAACTCAGGAGCGATCCGAGGAAGGTCTCAGAATCAGGGGTTTTTATAGGGAGAAATGTAACTGCAGGCTATTCCGTACTTGGGGAAAACAATTTCGGGTGCGAGACAAAGCTTTGGAAAGGTCAGAGTTTAGCATGATTGAGTTAAGTCCGAATGGATAAAGAGGT
>CAOLHI010002833.1:0-221645 GCA_948474755.1 Ctenosaura bakeri | reverse complement strand
ACTGATCTGTGATGTATAATGAAAAGCTCTGAAGTACAATGTTTTCTCCTGAGACTTCATGCCCACATTGGGTGCAATCCACTGACAACTTCTCCTGTTCAAGTCAGATTGAATGACTGTGCCCTTTCTGCGACTTACCTTTTCTCGGCGCTGGGGTGCAAGGATTGCGCGAGCAGCCTCTTGCGAGAGGCTCTTGTGTCCCTGCTGCTTGACCTCCGCAGCTGCTGCCTGCCGGCCGGCCAGCGCCATAAAAGCTCTGCCTCTTCATTCCACAGCACATCCTGGGATTTTCCCAGGCTGCGCTGGGGCAGGAAGCGCAAGTGCCATGGCTCTAGAGGCTCTGCATGCACGGTAAGCATGGGGCCCTGGAGTGATGCATGCTCACGCACCATTTTCAGCTACAAGCCAAAAATGAAAAAGTATGTGATCAGTGCCTGCTGGCCCCGGCAGCATCGCACGATTGCGAGGACGTCATGTGGATGGTTCCTCACAACCGTGCAATGCTCCAGAGACCCTTTTGCATGGCAAATGCCATGCAAAAATGGAGATGCCCAACAGCATTTTATATTGCATTACGCCTATTATGTTGGCTGAGATCCTTCAAGAAGATGGAACCCAACTTTACACTCATGGAGTTACATGGTGGTTGCATCATGCTGCTTTGCTAATGAATTGAGATGCTACATGCACACATCTGAATACACAATGTCCTCTACACAGGCAATGCACAACATGCAATGCACATCTGTATGGGTAGCATGTGGCACAAATCTGCTGGAACTATGCATAATGCTCATGCAAAATGGCACTGCATGCACAATTCCATCTCTGAAGTCTTGAGTTGAATGCAGATGTTCTGCAGTGGACAAAAATGACAAACTGCTTTGATAAGTTAACTTATACATATGTGAGACAATAACAAGAATCTAGCTGTTGATGTGTTATTCATCTTTTTACACTATAATAATACACTGTAGATAGGAATCCATCCTGAATACTACTAGTAGAGTTTCTAGGGCTATGCAGAGCTTCATTTCCACAAAAACATAGACACACAGCCTTGGTGAACAGGCCAGGCATAAAGGATGGCCTGTGTGAGGATAAGAGAATAGACATCTGTGCAGTAATGTGGGTTTATTATTCCTGATGTGCTCATGCAGAAGAATATGGCCACAAGCAAACCATTTGCAACCAGTGAAATGGTTGATTTCTTTACTAAAGCATCATATTGATGGAAGTAAGACTGACCAATGCTGTACAACAATGTTAAATGTTATTTTTATTATATTGAAATTGTTTAAACAAGCTGAAGGGATGGACCTTAATTCAAGTCAAGGGGATACACTCAGCATAATGTCTGTTGAGTAAATGCAATTCTTTGGAAGTAGGACATCCAGTTGTGGAATCTGAATTTCTTCTCCCAAGCTTGGGGAATTCGATCAACATAGTGGAGACTACAGGATTTGCTCTGTATGTCCCTCACAAACCACACTCTTGGGTCAAATGAGGCAGTGGCTTTGAAATTTTTTATAGGGAGCTGTGTGCATGCCTTTTTGATGAGTAAAAGTTTGCTTTTTTTTTTCCTTTAAAGGCACTGAAGGCCCAAAATAAATAGCAAAATGCTGAAGAAAGCCTCTTTCCCTTTTCTGCCTTCTTGCTAAAATGCATGGACACTTTTTTGGGTGTCTAAATATGATACAGGGTCATGGAGGCTAAAATTTGAGGAATAGCAGCTAGAAATGAAAACAATGAGAAACAACAATAAACAAACCTCTGACTATGCCAGCAGTTGCTGTGAATCGTAACTGGATGTTTGCATTAAAAAAAATGATGTAATTGTGCCACTCTTCTCGGCAGAAGAAATTCCTGGTCGGTGATCTTAAGCAACTTTGTATGCATAGAGATGTCTGTAATTTTACTGGTGAACCCACTGTGGAAAAGCACTCACCATATTTTCAGCTGATAAACAAGTCTCTCCTACAGAGTGAGCTCAGAGGAAATCTACTCCTCTTGTTTTCATCAGAAACAGTGTTTGTACTCAGCTGACTGCCTTCCACCTTCTGTCATACCAGAGCAGGGATCTGCACAATGCTGGTTGGTTGCGTAGTTGTGTCAGGTTTTTGTACCTAGCCTTTTTGTCATAGCTTCCAAAACAGAAAATGATATATATCCAGATGCAATTATTCATCAGTCTCATGGCAAAACTGCAGTTTTGAGGGCTACATATTCTCCAACCTGTTATAAAGTGTGAATAAATACATAAAGAAACAAGAAAATAAGTGCCAAGAAAATGTTGAACAAATAACAAAAGGTGCTTGGGGGAAAAGCAATGTGTCAATAGCTTTGATCTTTCCAAAGAGTTGATCTAAAAGTTTGTTATGTGATCTTTTGGATTCTATATGGCTGCCATTAAAAATGGCCCTATATGATTGCATACACAGCTGTAGTACCATAGACTGCCTAATGGATTCTTATCCAAACTTATTTAGAGCTTTAAAAATGAGCCAAATCTTTTTCACATAGAAACTAAGACCATTTCTGCACCTTACCTCTCTCCGTCATTGTCCAGTTGCAATGGGAGCACGACGGAAACACTCCCCTCTGCACCCAGATGGCTGCTTGTGGAAGAGTAGCACAAGTGACATGTGCTTTCCTTCTGCAGCACAGCCGGCCACTTCCCATGCTGCACTGGGGAAGGAAGCGCCTAAATTGTGCTTCCTCCCTTTCAGCACAGCTGCTGGCAATGGGAGCATCATGTGATCAGGGGCCTTTACCCTGGTAATGGAATATTCCACAATCACAATGAGTGAGGGGTGTTGGCAGTGGTACTGTGACGATGATGTGCGAAAGCACAACTTGACTGCCAGCAATGTGCCCCCATCGTGGGAGAGTGATGTTACTGCATTTGCTAGCCCGGATTTGGGGCTGCTAGATATCATTTTTATATCAGTAATTTGGCTCTCTTCCACCACCCCTCTCCACATGTTTGTGAGGCCCCCCAGACAAGCACAGAACTAGGCTCGGCCATCGAACGCTGCAATATCCCAAAACAATACAGGCAGGCCAGAAATAGCCAGATCACCGCCTTAGGAGACCTCTCTGCAGACACCCTCATTATGTATGCACGCTGCTTACAAAGGACTCCCTGCCCCAAGCAGGCACCCTGGCAAGCTGAATACTCAACTACCAAGCACTGAGCATTTGCATACTGTCTACCTATTTGTCAATTCGGACTTAACTCAATCATGTTAAATTTTGACCTTTCCAAAGCTTTGTCTCGCGCCCGAATCTCATTGTTTTCCCCAAGTACGGAATAGCCTGCAGTTACATCTCTCCCTATAAAAACCCCTGATTCCAAGACCTTCCTCGGATCACTCCGTACTTCCATCCAACCTTGCTGCCGCTTTGTTTGGTGAGCTGTTCCCTCAGTCCCATGTACTGAGACTCCATACCAACGAACTCAATCTTCAGGACAGGTGTCGTATCACCCAATTCAACATTTCCTCTCAAAATCCCTCTATACCACTCCAACCTTTATTTTCTATCGTTATCTGAGTGTGTGTGTTGCATACACTGTTTGTCTGTATTTAATAAAAATCTCAATTATTCTTAAACTTTGTGTGCTTCTTGGCTTGGCCTGACCCCATAGACACTGGGTAAAAGATTCCGCTGCGTTGCCCTACCTCTCACAGTGCTAACTTGTGCTCTCGCTAATTTCCCCAAACTTAGTTAATTGAGAGCGCATATAGGTGTCCTTCCTGGGACCCCCAGTAAACAGGGTAACAATGATGTTGTGCAGAAATGGCCTAAGTCTCAATTTCATTCTAAAACTTTGAAGTCAATGTGCACTTTTATGTTCTCTCATATTTTGCTGTGGTCCAATGAACAATGCACAATGCACTGATGGGCATTGAAGCACTCTCCCCCATCTGCCTCCAGACACCAGCTAGGAAGTGCCAGGGGAGAACAGGAACAACTGATATGCATTAGAAGTGTCCAAAGAGCTTCAGCAGCAGCCAATGCACACTTAAAGAATCTGATGTGTGCTGGAGCACTCTTGCCCAAATGCACTTCTTTGCAATTGAGTAGCTGTGTTTCATTCCATTTCTACAACACAGCTATGGATCTCTAAAGTTACTAAACACAGACTGTTATATGGGATCTCAATGGGATTTAAATGGAAAGGCAATTTACTACACCATAGTGGGGAAGGCTAGTGATGAATTCATCTGTGTGTCTGCTCAGTCCATTGTCTAGGCATGGAAAAATTGCAGCTGTTCTCCTGTCTCATGATTCTATATCCTTAAACGGGACTTGGACTGGACAGTCTTTCAAAGGGAAGTGCTTTCTCGTAAGGACTGTCTACTGTAAAGTAGGTAGAAATGTAAAATTTCTGGAAATTTTGAAGCCGTTTTTTTCTGGGGGGGTTTTCCAGAAAAAAATGGAAATTTTCAGAAAAATTGAAAAAATGGAGCATTAGCACTTTTTACAGATTGAAAGTTACTCTGTTACTTTAGGAACATAAAATATTACTATGTTCAGTTTGATTTGGCAAAAAACTATCACAACTGGTATATTAAAATACAGTGTATTCAAACAATTATTACAAACAGAATTTACTTTTTAAAAATTTTTTATCTGTAACAAATGGAGCAACAATCTCCTGAACTGTATGGAACCTCATTGGTTTTGCTAGTTTATGTGGAGCAGGCAAAAAACAAACAAACAAAACAAACCACAATAAAAAACACCAAAGAAACCATCACCATTAGTAATAAAGAAAATTATGTTTCCTCTCCATAGTATCAAATAGACATAAAACACCCATTCCCATGAAAAGAAATGAGGGGGGGAAAGTGTATGAAAGGGAGGAGGAAGGGACTAAGAGTCAATGTGAATAGACATGAAATTTAATCAGACTCATTTTCTGAGCTATAGTTATCAGTATCAGTTTCAGTCATAGTTTTTAGAAATGATTTGGAGAATACACGAACACCTTGTCTTAAAGATTTTATTCATCATGCTAAAATAAAACATTCGATAATCAATTTTCTTCTTTTTTTCAATTTTTCCAATTTTTTGGGAAAACACAAAAAAGACTTCAGGGGAAAAAACAGGAAAAATGTTTTTTTTTCCCTGAGTTTTTCCAGGTTTTTTCTGGGCCTTCACATCTCTAAAAATAGCATCACTCTAATACCACAGCTTTCTGACTCTGAACCTGCTGAGCGATAAGGGAACAGCAGTTATGTGAAATCAAGCTTGGAGCTGAGAAATGTGAATGGATTTCCTTTAGTGAAACATGCAGCTGAGCTTTCTGAATTGAATAAGGTGTTCAGTCACAGGAAAGAACATCAGCAACCAGCTGTCTTCATGGGCAGCTGCTAATCAGAAGCAAGCCTACACATCCATGAGCAAATGTAAGCGATAGCTTTTTGCCTACATTTTATGGCTTGAGTCGCCTGGATGGCTCATCAGGAGTCATTCATTTGTTCTGCAGATATTTTGGTCTGCTTCACCATCAGTGAGATGATATGGAAGAGAGAAAGGGAGACAATCTTTGGAAAAGCTGAAGGATGCTTTGCAGTGGACAAATTCGGTAATTTGATCACACCCAGATATATGCATTATTTGTTCACATGCTTCTAAAATATATGTCAGCTGAACCGGTAAACAAACAGAAAATATGAGGTGCTAAAACCAAGCATCTTCTTTAGCATTATGCTTATGGACACAAAGATACATCCTATTCAGTTACCTTATGTTAGCGTCACTACTCTGCATATTTCATATTGGGATCAACATCAGTGAGTATGTGTTACAAATTTTAGATTAACATCTCTCATTCCCTTCTTTGGTTCTTTCCTTCTTTTTTTTCAAAAATATCTATGGAAATGTGCATTCTGCACTTGAAAAAGAAGCCAATGCACCAAAGGTTCCAGTGAAAATACAGTATTTGTAACATGGAAGAGGTAAATTGACATAGACTTAGAACTGGTAAAAAAAAAAAAAAGAGCACACCCCCTAATCATATAGGGCCAGATCTTCCTTGGTATAATATTCACAAGTGACTGTCGTCTTGCAGGAATTATGCTAGATCTGTCCTTTTTGTACAACTGGGTGTGTGTATGTGAAACAAGAAAACTTGTACTGACTTGCAAAACCTGCTTTTTTCTCCTTAGGACCAAAGCCTCACCTTTTCCTAATGGCTCAAAAATGATATTTTATCTTAAAGATGCACACATTCTTATGCAGCCATGAATATGTCAGCAAATGTTGAGTGCTCATCAGCTCTAAAGCAAAATGGGGCAACTCACAGAAAAGGTATACATTTCTGCCTTGTCCAGGGACACTGTGAATAATTATTTAATTAATTGCCATGCTATGTGCATGCTTTCATTTTTAATTATTTTAATTGTTTCGGTACTTATTTCTGGGATTTTTTTAAAAAAAAGTTGTAAGTTGCCTTGAGCACAATTCTAGTGAATAGAAAAGTCTGGTGTAAATTATTCAAAGAAAGAGAAAAAGAAACAGAAACATACAAATATCGAAAGAAAGATGGCATACAAAAAAATAAAATAAAATAAAATAAAATAAAATAAAATAAAATAAATAAATTCATTCATTCATTCATATATATAAGTTTGCAAATTAAGGGGAAAATCAAGGAAGAACAGCCAAACATCCTAATGCAGATTAAGGCCTACATCCAATTGCTAGTCCCAATTAAAGAAGGTCTACTGAACAGTGAGATTTACTTTATATGCACCAACATTTCACAAATGAAGACTGGAGCACATGTGGCCAAGCAACACCAGAGTATGATCAATAAGTTATTAATGAGGAAGAACACACAAACTAGGAGAGGCTGCAGCAGTTTGCTTTTTCATGAGACAATTGGAAAGAACAAGATTCCACCCCCTCCTGTCCTCTTCCTCCTGCTTAGTAAATTGAATGGGAACTTCTTTGCACTGTTTGCAGCAGCTGAAGTAAGCTGAGGATAAAGGAAGAAAGTGATAGGAGGAGAGAGAAACTGAGACGTTTTAAAAGCAGCTGAAAAAGTGGGAGGACAGAGGATTTGAAAGTTCAGAAGTGTATGTAATCTATCAAGGTCCTTTTGAATTCTGTTCCTATATTCCCAGCTAGAGCTTTGAGCTAAAAATATGGTGCTTCCTTTAGTCTAACTGTTTTGCTTTTGCCCCTCCTCACAGTCAGAATGCTCTCTCCTCTAAAGAACTTTTCTGAAATTTCATTTTGCTAGGGATAAAAGTGTTTCTTTACTCTTGCTCTAGGATATGCTCCCAGTGTTCACAACAGGTAGTGAATAAGACCACTTTCCACACATCCAGGAACATTCTCATTTGGCATTTCTGTGGCCTCTTTTCCATAACTTGAAATTTAGGAACTGATGTTGCCTCACAGCTAGTTAAGAAATGGAGATGGAAAGCCTCCACTTCATCATAGGACACAGTCATATATGGGCCTCTCTCTCTCTCTCTCTTTCTCTCTCTCTCTGTTTGTCTCTGCAGCAGAGGAATAATAGCTGTTATTTTTGTTGTGTACCTTCAAGTTTCTTCCGACTTATGACATACCTAAAGCAAACCTATCATGGGGCTTTCTGGGGCTGAGTGTTTGATGTGCCCAAGGTCACCCAACAGGCTTCCAAGGCCAAAGGGGGAATCAAAGCCTAGTCTCCAGGGTTGTAGCCCAATGCTCAAACCACTACATCATGCTGGCTCTCAACCCCAAGGTTAAGTATACCAAGCACTGTGAAGCATGCCAAGCGTTTATATTTCTTTTCCATAAGCATGAAGCCAACCATGCCTATGTTTCTCAAATGTTACAAAAGACATCCTATTGCAGAACCCTTATGTTCCTCCTAAATGAAAAGTCATCTTCCCATCAGTCATGTCAGCCTGTATGCTCACAGACAGGGAGATTCTTGGAGTTAGTCCAAAAAAGTCATTTTTACAAGTTCTGATCATTGTACTACAAATGCATGGTTGAATCTTGTAAGAATTATCATCCTAAACATAAAATAGCTTAGTGGCATGTTTTTCTCATTCTGTGGAATGTTCATGAGTGCTCACATAAGAAAGCAAACCTGAGACAAGAAGTCCAAAATTATGGTATCAGACAAGATTGCCTGGATCCTGCTCAGATTCTGAATTTTTATCTGTGACAGTTGAGCATATGATAAAACACATTAAGTCATAATGTGAAACAATATATATCTGCTGAGAACCAGCTTCCATCAGTTTCAATAGGATTCACTCAAAGGCAAGTCAGTACAGGACTGCAGCCCAAATAAAAGCTGTTATGCTTTTTCTTGCCATTCTTTGCATCACCAGTGCCAAATTCATTACAGCTGCCAAAGGCAAAAAGGATAACAAAATCAAGCAACCGCTTAGCAACAATCACAAAAGAACATCCACTTCGAGTTCACCCAAACAAATCAACTGTCTTCCGTAGTCATCCCATCAGACTTTTGCACAAAAGCTCACCTCTCTTCCGAGCGCTCTGAAGTGGTTTAGACTTTATTTTCCAATGAACGTTCGTGTATGCACCACCGACAGCGATTCAATCTAGATGAAATTGTAGTCAAAACCTAAACTGATTACATTACTGTAAATGGGAAAGAGTTAAACTTTGAACGAGAGTATATAAAAGAATCAGCAGCAAACCTCCCTCCTTCTTTTATAACGTTCCCCTCCGAGAATTTTCTCTTAGTCTCTTTTGACTTTTCCAAGAGATGTTATTTTCCCTTCCAGTACCAATTTCAGCAGTGATGGCCTAAAAGGTTCTGGTGCCCCAGGCGGGACTAGATTATAGGACTCCATATGGGGTCAAAAATAGGAGAGTCCTTACATGCATTCACCAAGAAAATAAAAGCTGTAGGATTTCAGTGCCATTCAAAGGAAAGATAGCCAGCCCAAAGCATGCCAGTCCCATCCCAGTCTCTCTGGCAATGGAAACGTTGCTCAGTTCCTGGGCCACCAGCAGAGTCAGAAGCCCAGAATGGCTTTATGGAGAATTTCCTTTTTGCCTTTGTTCCCTTTGTCCACTGAAAAAGTTTCATATGCAGCTATGCATCCCATTTGTTCAAGCCTTTCACATGTTTTTCAGGGTCTCAGTGCAAGAGCTTAGAATGCATAACGATAGTTCAGAATGCTTTTACTTTCACAAGAAATGATAACTCTAAGCACACAGTAGAGCAAGCAGGGCTGACTCTACTAACAGGTAGAGTGAGGTGCCTACCTCATCAAGGTGATTTGCGGTATCACAAAACCAATACCTGGAAAAAAAATGTTTTTTAGACTATAACTCCCAGAATGGTTCTGATGGCTGGGGGGATCTAAGACTCCTATTCAAAAAGTAACTTTTCCAAACTCTGTGGAAAGGATAGTTATTTAATACATTTAACTAAGAAATGGTTACTTATTTAACTTCTTATCGTTATATTTTTATTGCCCATGAAAGTTGCTTATGGGATTTTCTGCCTCAAGAGCTGAAGTAGCTTATTTCCCTTATATTGTAGGCACTATGAGGCACTATCAGTTCTGTCCCAGGCAGCAAACATCTCTCCTTAGGCATGAGGACATCTTCAGGTGTTTACACAACCCTATGTGAGTGGACAAGTCACATTCTCACCCACTTCTATGAACAGAGGTTGTGATGCTGTTGTGCTATCCTGGCTGCGGCTACAAGCATACCACACCATCTAGTGTACACCCTGAACTTTCCTCTGTCCATGAGATCAAGTTCACCATTTCCCTAACTGAATAAATACATCTTCCAACTGAACCCTGGCACCAGCAGCCAGTAATTGACAGGACCATTTAAGAAACTCTGAGAGGTGGACCCCTTAGGATCCTACAGCAACCACCTAGAAGTAATCTGCAGCAATCACATTTTTTCAAGGTAATGCTCTCTCCCATCCTCTGTCATCTCTGAGGAAGACAAGGCCTTATTCTGGAAACCCTAAGGAGGAGGTTTCCATGTGATATCCTTAGAAGGAGACCAATACACATAAGCAAGTCCTGCAGTCTTGTTCCCCATCCTGATCAGGAACTTAGGCAGTATACTCAGACCCTGGACAGACCTTATCTATTCCAGTTGTTGTTGGACTTTCTTTAAGAAAAAGGACTTTCTCTTGCATTAAAGTCTTGCCTGAGCAAGAAGGGTTGGTATTCAGTATTGCAGTTATGGATCTGAGTTACAGATCTGTAACTGACCTGTAAGACTATGTAATCTTATTGTCCACCTATGTAAATACTACCCCAGCCTACCTTAAGAGCCAGTTGCCAGATAAAGTGAAAGACATCCAGTCAGCTGGTGACTGGGATAGAAGGAAGAGGACATTTCACTTCCTTCCTGCCAGTGAGTGAACCTGTAACAATCAGAAGCAGGACCCCTCTTGCAAGTCCCAGATTTGCTCATTGGAAGAAGGAGCTGGAAAAATTGGCCTCCCTGTGGCTTGAGTGCCAGCTGAGTGGACCTCTTTTGCCCAATCCAGAGGCTGGCTCCTAAGGTGGACTAGGAGGGAAGTAAGGCCAGGAGATGTTACTTAGTTACATCTCCCTAACTAAGTAGTCAATCTAGGGTTCTGGTGATTGTCCTTTTGTAGCCTTTAGAAGTCTTTGGCCATTTCTGAACTAGACTGTCACAGTGCTATTAGTCCACTTTCAACATCCTACAGAATCTGGGGTTTGGGGAGGGGCCTTTAAGGCCCCTCCCTAAACCTCAAACCCCAGGATTCCATAGGATGTTGAAAGTGGAATAACAGCAGTGTAACAGCGGAGTGCAGAAATGGCCTCTGTTTCTGACCTCTGTCTTGCTCCTGCCTCTTGATCTATCCTCTGTCCTGACTTCCTTCTGACCCTTAGTTTGTCCTTTGTTTTAATCAGTCTTCTGTTTGTCTGTAACACCTGACACATCACAGGCGGATGCTTATGGCTCACCCCTGACACAGGATGACAACAGAGGGAAGGGACAGCAGTGAGAGTCATCACTGTAGAACAAAGAAGGCTATCTGAGCCATTCTGATCAAGAAATATGTACAAAAAGCAGAGGGATATTATGCATGTAGAAAAACCAAAAGATAATCAAATCTGTCTTGGAATTTAATAAGTATCAGTCCATTCCACCCATAATGGCTGATTCAAGCAATGGGTATGTGGTGTTTATGATTATTTTTTTCTTTAAGTCATTTAACCAGCTATGGGATCTTCAGTATGTGATAAGACTATTTCAACCTGGACTTGATAAGAGAAACATCTGCAGGGATGATTTTATATGGAGTTGCTTTCAAAGTCTCTGAGAAGGAAAGAGACCTAAGGATATCCAAACTGGGGCGGGTGTAGGGGCTGGGAATAAGAAAAACCATTAATTTCTTTTCCTCATCCACACATTCTTGCAGGCTACAACCTGCTTGTGGGGTTACAAGTAAAGCTGAGGCAAGGATCAGTAACAATAGCCATCTGTAAAATTTTTGTTCTCTCCTGCAAAGCTTTAAAATATCATGAACAATGTCTCCTTTGACAAACTGCAGTGTCACTTTGATACCTCCTCTGTTCCCTCCCTCACCCCCTCCGCAGCATATTTTTGCCTTGTAAACAGGGTTAATGTATGTTTATAATTATAACTCTTTAAGGGTGTTTCCTCTAAGAACATGATTGAAGCATGTACTATTCCCTAAGGGAGTTGGAACAGGATGGATAGAGCTGTTCCGGACACATTTGTTAGAACGAACACTGCTAGCTCGGCAAAACAAGGGCCACACTGATCTGCAAATGTCTAGAGATACCTCGGGCCCAGTTTAGTGGAAGTCTTACCTGTGTGAACTATACTGAAGTCAAGGGGAATTAAATAAAGGCATGAGCTAAAGCCAGCCCACCTTATTTTTGTTTTGTTTTTTAAGAAAGGGAGGCAGTGGGAACAGTTGGCCTTTCACATAATGGGGGCATTTGCCAAATGATAGCTTCTTGTTAGGGATGGGACAAATCCAGAATTTTCCAAATCTGAATCCGGATCCGCATCCGAATCCCTGGAAGGTTCTGGGAATCCACAAATCTCACAAATCCCGAATCTTTCGAATCCTTTTTTAAAAAAAGAATTTAAAAAGCAACTTTTTTAAAAAAAATTAAATTTTTAAAAACTTTTTTTAAACAGAACTTTTTTAAAAAATCTATTTTTGGTTGGTGGATTTGAAAGATTCAGTTTGCCTATTTTTGCATAGGGATTTGGATTTGCAAATCTCAAATCCTTGCTGAAGATTCGAGGATTCGGTTGGCTCATCCCTACTTCTTATAAACTCACAATGGGGCAGACGTAACATGGTGAGATGCAATACTTTAAAGTGGTTAGAGTTTTGGACTGGGACTTGGAAAAGACAGGTTCTAGTCCTTCACTGGGCCATGAAATTCACTGGGTGACCTTGGGCCAGTCACCGTTGGTCAGCCTGACCTACCTTACCTGATTATTGTGAGGCTAAAGAGAGACACAGAAACCACCTTGAGCAAATTGGAAGAAGGGCAGAATGTAAATATAACAAATAAATAAAATGAGCCAGTGTAGTATAGTGGTTTGAGTATTGAACTAAGACTCTGGGGCCATTTCTGCACTAGCCTGTTATAACGCTATGATTCCACTTTCAACATCCTGTGGAATCCTGGGGTTTGCAGTTTTGGGAGGGGCCAGCCCCTCCCTAAGCTGCAAATCCCAGGATCCCATAGGATGTTGAAAGTGGAATTATAGCGCTATAACAGGCTAGCGCAGAAATGGCCTGGGAGACCAGGATTTGAGTCCCTGCTTAGGCATGGATACCCACGGAGATGACCACACAAAAATTGTGCTATTTCAGACTCAGAGGAAGACAATGGCAAATCTTCTCTGAATGTTGCCATGAAAATGCTGTGGTAGGGTGGCTTTAGGATCACTGTAAGTCAGAAATGACTTTGGAGGCAGACAGTAATAAAGGACCTGACATTTCAAGCCTCCAGCCATGTAGTTAAGCCATTTATATCATATCTTCACAATCAAATGGAAATATCTTTCAGCAATGATGGAGGAAAATTCACTTTAATGTTTGACAGGACAAGGTAGTGGCTAAAGCCAAACCATCCAACTGGACTCCCATCTCCTTTTGAAAAAAGTCTTCATATTTTTTAAAGTCAGATAAGCAATATATTACCTATTAAAAACACAAGAATTCTGTATCAACTGTAAATATTTAATTTTCCTCTGTGTTAAGGAATTATAAGGAATATTCTTATTCACTGAGAGTTCCACTATCTCTGGATTGTACCTGTGGACTAATGAATCATGATGGTTCCTTTCAAATAGAACAGCTATGCAGTGAGCAATTGGTCCCTGTTATGAATACACGAGTGGCTTGTGGAGGAAACAAAGAGGTGCATACTCCCCCATTTGGGGAGCAATCTCTTCCTCAGTCCACAAGTCACCACCGCAGTTACAGTGCTTAATGCATGTGATTGTTCAGCATCCTTCGTATACATGATGCACCTGTAATCATTATGATAATCCTGTAAGGTAACTCAGTGTTGTTATTCTTTACATTGGGAGGAGCTGGGTCATCGCTAGTGTATTCAAACCAGGAAGTGAGATTCAAACCCACTCACATGGAAGCCACCAGGTCCTAGTGACTATTTACAGTCATAGTTGTCATCTGTGTGACAACCAGAGTTTGGAAATAACAAGTCACAAGTAATGCAGTTGCTTGTAAGGAGTTACTTTTGGGAGTTAGTAGAAATGTTTGCAATTAAACTGCAAAAACAAATGTTTTTCTGTGCCTTCCAGCTGTTTCTGACTTATCATGATCCTAAGGCAAACCTAACATGGAGGTTTCTTGGCATGATTTATTCATAGCAAGTTTTCCATTGTCTTCCTCTGAGACTGAGAAAGTATGGTTTGTCCAAGATCAACCATTGAGTTTCCATGGCTGAGTGGGGATTTGAGCCCCGGTATCCAGAGTTATAGGCCATTTCCACACTAGACTGTTATAGCGCTATTATTCCACTTTCAACATCCTATGGAATCCTGGGGTTTGCAGTTTAGAGAAGGGCCTGAGGCCTCAGGCCCTTCCCTAAACTGCAAACCCCAGGATTCCATAGGATGTTGAAAGTGGAATAATAGCACTATAACTGTCTAGTGCAGAAATGGCCATAGCCCAAGAGGTAAACCACTACATGATGCTGGCTCTGAAAAACAATGTAATGAGTTGGAATGAAGCAACTCTGCAGGTGAAGCAAGGAAAATTTTCCAATTACCTAAGAAGTGTTGCAACAGAGATTTTTTTTAGGTTTTATGCCATTCTCTTATTAATTCTAAGGGGTTCTTTCTCTAAAGTCATGAAATCAAAAGTCATGATCAGTTAGTAATAGAAAGTAATGGAAAATTACTAGCAGTGTAAGGAGTCATACAACAAGTTACTTTTAAAACAAATTGCAATGAGTAATGGCAATTAATTTCTTTTAAGACAGTCTCATGACTACCAGGAATGAGTTACTTTCAAAAGGAAGTTTCTGAGCTTTGGTGATGACTATCCACCATCTCGCTGCAAACTGGTTATTTCACAGTAACGTTGGTTTTGAAAACCTTCCAGGTGGTTAAGCCAGCACATCTGAAATCAGAGTTTAACAACTTGAGTGCCACCATCTAGGAAAGCCAAATTTCTCTTCGAACATTTGTGCGAACGGAAGAAAAATATCTGAAGAGCTTATATAAATTATTCCTTTGGGGCACAGTGTTGCATTCAGCAGTCTTTCTGGAGACACTGTGGTGAGGCTGTACTTCTGAGAAAAAGACAAAGCTACACAGGTGGGTGAAGCTATCACAGACTTTTTTAACAGATCATTAAAAAGAAGTTGGTTGCCAACACTGTAGGAAACAACAGAAGAGGAGGGGATAGTAGGAATGCTTTGCAGGACAATTGCTTATTATTTAGCAAAACAGAAAGGGCAGGAAGATGCTAGAAAGCTAGTGTTACATAGCAGTTGACAACAGAACATGGAAAAGTTACTTTTTAGACTACAACATCTGCATGATTGGGGATTCTGGGAAGGGCAGTCCATACACAAAATGTTCCCAGTTTTGGATTCAAAGGTGCGTGCTTTGTATTGCAAAACTAATCTCAACAAGCTGTGTTTGTCATAGCAGAAACAATAGACACTTTTTTAAAAATATAACATTTATTATAATTATGTCCCATCTTGTAATGAAATACAGAGGTGTGACAGTGGGTTTTAAGGGCCCTGGTGGTGCAGTGGTTAAATGCTGGTACTGCAGCCACAAGGTTGTGAGTTCAATCCACGTTGACTCAGCCTTCCATCCTTCTACAGGTCAATAAAATGAGTACCCAGCTGGTTGGTGGCAATTAGCTAAACACATTGTAAATCCCTTAGAGAGCACTTAGCTGCAGTATAGAAATGTACATGCTATTACTATTGCTATTTATCACAGTTATCATTGTACTGAGCACATAATGCATCTGCAGCAAAGTTTGGAAGGTTACTTGTAAAAATGAATATAATGACTTTGAAGCTGTTTGTGACTGAGCAGTAGCAGGAAGACACTCTGGTTGCCATGAAGCTCTGGGTCCCAGAACATCACTCTACCCATTCATATCTCATGATCTTCATTAACAAGTAATGTCATTTCATTCCAGCATTCTGCTCACACAGTGGCCAATTAGTGGCTATGGGAAGTCTATAAGTAGGACAGAAAATACTCATGATCTCTAGGTGTTGGTACAGAGGATACTATCTCAGAGACTAAAGACAATGCATAGAGGCATCATGATCAGTAGTCTTTTATGGCTTAATCCTCCATGATTTTGTCTAATCCCCTTTTGAAGCCAAGTTGGTGACTATCATGATCTCCTATGGTAGCAAATTCTGTAGTTACACAAAGAACTTCCATATATGAAGATGTATATTCTTTTATCAAAAAACCATATCAGGACACTCTATCTGAAAATGTGCTCTTTTTGAAAGGCTGTCCAGCCCAAGTGTTGATCCAGATTTAGGCATGTACTGTATAACTCTGAATGTGTAATTGGGAACCAGAATGCTTAACATCTAATTGGAAGCTTTCAGCTGAAAGCCACAAAATTCTTAACCCTGAGGCTTTAGACTGGCTGATTTATACACCAATCCACAATCCAATTAAGCCTAAACAGGGTAAGACTATACCATCATCCATATTATTTGTTTGCTCTGAAGCAAGTGCTAATAATTTCAGTGGGATTTACTATTCTGTAAGTGTCAAGTAGTTCTAGTAGTGCTTTAACTGTAGGACTGGGACTCTAGAAAAGCAGGATTTGAATCCCCATTCAGCTTGGGAAATCCACTGTGTGATCTTGGGCAAGTCACATTCTTTTGGTCTAAGATGAAGGCAACAGTAAACCTCCTTTGAATATATCTTCCCAAGAAAGCCCAAGGGTGTGATTGCAATAATCTGGAGTTTACTTAGAGGTAACTTAACTTTGATCCAAACAGACGTAACTTAACTTTCATCCAGAAAAGATCCATCCCCCTCTCTGGGTAGAGTGGCAAAAGACCTTTTTGAATGCCTGGGCTGGAAAATGGTGGTAGCACTGACCAGGGGCAGTTGGCCCCTTAAAGGTGGTGCTTGTGTTTTCCCCTCTCCATGGAATGGCCCTCAACTTATCCATAGGTCATATAAAAATCCATAATTTTAGCCCACAGAACTGTCCTCAACTTATACATGAGGTCAACTTATAAATGAGTATATACAGTATATCCCATCTTTCTCCCAGAGTAGAATTCAAGACGACTCACAAAAGACAGAAAATTACTATCAAAATGCACAAAGTTAAAAGAGTATTAAACAACAGTAGAATTAATACCATTCAAAATCTCACTTTCAGACAAGGATTAAAAACAGTACAATACCATAAAAAAAACCCTTCTTTTGTTAAAAATCAGTCTTCAAAGGCTTGAAAGGTCTTAACCTGCTGCTGAAAAGACAACAGAGAAAAAGCCATCCTAGCTTCCCTAGAGAGGAAGTTCCAAAGTGAAGGATACAATTCATGTTTGTATCACTTGACATCTAGCACTCGGAACAGATCTTTGAAGAAAAGTCAAGGCCAAGCCTTGGACAAGTTATGATGCTGTGCCCCTCACTCATCCTATTGCCTTAAGCAATATAGTGCCTTGTTTCAAAACATTACAGCTTTACACAGTGCTCCACAGCATATCTTTGCCATGTCCCTTAGATATGAAATTAAAGTGTTCATCTACAAAAGTGGGGGGAAATCTTTGCACAAAACCGCATATGCTAATTTAATATGTACACTTGCAATGTTAGGATAGGAGCCAGCATAGTGTAGCGGTTTGAGTGCTGGACATACAACCCTGGGTTCAATTCCCCACTCAGCCACAGAAACCCACTGGGTGACCTTGGGTGTGTCACACACTCTCAGCCCCAGAAAATCCTGTGATAGGTTCACCTTAGGATCTTTATAAGTTGGAAATGACTTGAAGGCAGACAACAGCAGCAGCAACAACAACAACAGTGTTATGATATTCGTAAGCAGGATACAGTACTTTTCATGAAAATGAGGAAAGTTATCACCAGGTGACCTGCATTCCTCCTGAGTTTCTGTCCAGGTGATTATTGTAGATGGACAGCTTCAAGGTCGCTCTTCTCCCATCTCACAGTTATTTGCCTTTACATTGAAATTGAATTGGACAGCCCTTCGAACAGGTGAAACTTTCAAAAGGAGGATTGTCACTGGGGAGCCTTTCAAATAGAGGACTCACCTCCATAAAAGTGGACAAATGGTGATGCGGAAGGGAGGAAAGGAAAGAACATAAAAAAGAAAGAAAGGGAAGAGAAAATAAAGGAAGATTATAAAGGAGAGACGAGCATATAATGTGCTTTCCAAATGAAAATTAATTAGATTCTCAGGGTGTCAGAATTAGTTAATTCTGTTGTAATAATGAATTAATGAATCATTTTAAAATGAATTATTGTAGCAATTTCAGCACATGGAGAGAGATGCACAAGAGCCAATTAGGTCCTGTAGTGGCAGCAGGAGAGATGAGATTATCAACTGCAATTAAATGGAGCTTTCTTTTTTGAACATAAGAGTTTTGGGGACTGGAGAGATTTGGACATTTTCTATTACATCAGCCCAAACCACACTGGCACAAGAACCTCTACTCATCCAACGTACCTAGTAGGGATGATTCCAAGGACCACTGCAGAGCAGTGTAGATAACTCCCTAAAATATGTACTTCTACTACTTTCTTTGTCCCAGTGTTCAGCCACTGCATGTACATGTATGTATGGGTATGAGTAATAGAAAAAAAATTGCCCTAAATCCAACCAGACATTTGCAGTAGCCCTGGGGTTTGGGCCCTGTGCACCACATCACTTTCCCTGGCTAAAACACATGCTTTCCAGATCTCTGGAATAGATTTTTGGGGTGCTCAAAGAGCTGCATGAGAAAGGGAAAATGGAGCCCCTCTCTCACATCTGCTGGATTCTGCTCTTTCGTGACTGGAATTCTAGCATGGATACAGGTCTTTGCTTTCCTAATAAATGTTACTGTCACCCCTTTTCTGTTTCAGTTGAGTTTTTTTTTAAAGCAGTGGTGGGCAAAGGACAGCCTATGAGCTGCATGAGACCCTAATTTGTGGCCCCTGGAATTCCCTGAATCCCAAGACACCTCAATTTTGGAATTTTTTTGTCCCCAAATGAGTCAAAATAACTGCTAGAGCCTATTCCTAACAGGAGAGCTCCTATACAACTTGGAGCAGGGGTAGGAGAAATGGTCATAAAAGTGCTCCAAGTTGTATGGAAGTGCTTCTAGTGCTAAACCTCTGTTGAGAACAGGGTTCAGTCCTGGGATGGTTCTTGTGCAACCCAGAGCAGATGAGAGAGGAGCAGCTGTAAAAGCAACTGTGGATTCACCATCCCTGTGTCAACAGATCCAGTGACCACTCCAGAGCCAAGGTCTTACAGTGAGCTTTATCTACATAAAGAAAGAGATGTTTGCCTGCAATGGCAGTTTGTTCCACAAAAGCTTATGCCACAATCCATTGGTTGGTATTTCATGTATTTAGTGCTTGTTAGTATTTAACAAAGACTTTTTGGAGGGCGGGGAGGAACTAAGAAGCAGCACTTTTTTTAGGTGGAAGCCTGTTTCAAACAACACTGATGCCAGTGATGTAGACTCGAGTCAATAGACTTGGACTCAAGTTGGACTTAAGTTGCTTCAGTGGCTCAACTAGGACTCAACTCGGTCATAAATGATGCACTGACTCGACTCGACTCGAGACTTGTATATTTTCAATGACTAACTTGATGCCCTTGGTTCAGTAACATAACTCATTCATCCAGAAACCTTGCGACTTTGAACAATGCCTCCATATCTTTTTGCCTACTGGTCACATGACAATCTCTCTCAAGCCAAAGTGTGGGAGCATTTCTCGGAGGGGAACAGCAAATGGGTTAGGCAATGGGCTTGAGGCAGGGTTGAGGTCCCTGCTGCATATTGGAGGAGCCTTCTGAAACATTTCCTAAGAGCAAAAGACAAGACTCACCCCCAGAGCGCAGGGTGCATTTCTCAGAGGCCAACAACAGATGTGTTAGGCAATGGGGCTTGAGGAAGAAGGATCCTTCCTTCTAAAGCTTTTGAAGCTTCAGCAGTGGGGGGTAAGATAGGATCCTATTCTCCACTTCCGAAGCTGCAGATGGCAAAATTGCAAATGTGGAGAGCTGACTCTGCTTAAATTGTTAAAACTGGCTTTATTTCACTCTATCCAATAATTCTGGAATTTTGGTTGGGGTATAAAACTGGCTTCCAGACTTGAGACTTGACTTGAAACATGACTTGAAAGTATATTCGAAGACTTGAGACTTGACTTGAGACTTCAAGATAGAGACTTGAGATGAGACTTGGAGTAAAAGACTTAAATACATCACTGACTAATGCAGATGTTTAGCTAGCATGTGTGAGGTTAAAGAGAGAACTGAAAGCAAGGGTGCTCACTTAAAGACTTGTCCTTGGTCTACAATATATGATTAGGGCAGCCAGATTACTGTTGGTGCAGAGATGGAAACAGATGGAGACTCCAACTCAAGAAGACTGGAACCATTTCCGCACTACACTCTTATAGTGCGATTATTCCACTTTCAACATCCTATGGAATCCTGGGGTTTGCAGTTTAGGAAGGGGCTGCCTGGCCCGTCCCTAAACTGCAAACCTCAGGATTCGATAGGATGTTGAAAGTGGAATAATCACGCTATAAGAGTATAGTGTGAAAATGGCCTGGATGTTGAAGCTTCTTGACTTGATTGGATAAACTAACTGCAATGCTGAGAGATGGAATGATAAGTCATTTTGAAAAGGACTGGGATAGAATCATAATATTTTTCACTAAGCATTGGGGAAGTTTTTAGAAATTTAGGAGTGCAATTTTTTTAAGATAGTGATTATTTTTAACAGTAGTACTTTTATGTTAGTTTTATTAACACAAACTAATCATATAAAATTAACAATATTAGTTTCAATATAGTTTTGCTTACCATATCATTAATAATTTAGAAGAAATGTATCAATATTTTAGCTCATAACCATCAGCTGAGAGGTTGGAAATCAAACCAGTCTAAACCCTTGTAATCTTATGTACCATATTTGCTGGTGTGTAAGACTCACTTTTTTCCCAAAAAAAATACTGTTTGAAAACGGGGTGCATCTTACATGCCAGTGTGTCTTATATGCTGGTAAACAGTATTTGCCAGTGTATAAATGGGGTGTATCTTATACACGGGTGCATCTTATATGGCAGCAAATACAGTAGTTTTAGTTGGTAGAATTGTCTTACTTATGTGTAGTTTTGAATGTGAGTTTTTCTTTTTTATCTTGTGTGTGTGTGTGTTGCTTTTTTTTTTTTTTAATTACAATCTCAGAACCTTTCCAAGCTGGAGTACAGTGGAAGTTGTAGTCCAAAGAAGTGACTTCCCAAGCTATGTCTGACTGTGAGTCAGATACTCTCTGTGATTAGGAACCTTGTTTTATTTGGGTTCCTGGTCATGGGGAGATTTCCATTCCCATTCAAATGGACACAAATTAGAAGCCCTCCTCAGAATGTACCAAATGCACAGCTCGGAAGACAGTGAGGTTTTCATAAGAAATGGTTTACTTTTTCCTCTTCTTCTCAGATGTGCCTTTAAATGGTTTTGGAATGGTTTTGCTTCAACATGACAATCTATTTAACTACTTTAACATGGTAATCTATTTCATGCCGTTTTAACATAATAACAATGTGTTTTAAATTGTATCTGTTTTTAATCATTTTGTGAGCCATTTGGAGTCCTGCAATGACATAGCTATGGAGGAGGGGGAATAAAGGTGCTCCCCTAGAATTCCCCCTCCCCTGACATTTTCTTCAGTTCCAGAAATTCACACACTCCAATAATTTAAAACTTTGGTGGAGCATTTTGAAATACAGTTTAGGCATCCAAAAGAAAAGGAGTAGGAGTTATCAAGAGAATGTGAACACAGCAAATGTAAGACGTCAAGGTGTGAATGGCTTTCAATGTCTTAGGCCACTTCTGCATGGCATCGCAGTCCAGCGATGGGGACATGACGGCAGTGGTCCACAGTCATGCTTTCGCATGATGTTGTTGCAATCCAGCAGCCATCACATCCCTATGCGTCGCAATCATGAGATATTCACTTAATGGAAAAAAATCCATTAAGCATCCATGATCATGTGACACTCCTGTCACCCCAACCATGCAGAAGGGGCAGCAGTGTGATCCCATGCTTCCTTCACTAGTGCAGCATGGGAAAGAGACTGGCTGTGTTGCAGAAGGCAGGTGCATGTTGCCCAGGCTCCCTTCTGCAGGCAGCTGGCTGGGTGTGGAGGGCAGCATTCTGATCATGCCCCTTTCCCAGCAATGGCCCTGCTGGGATCATGACAGGATGTCGGTGGGAACTGGTCAGGTGCAGAAACGGCTTTACTCTCTGCAATGCTGGAAACTTGGAGAGTGAAGGAAAACTTCATCTGAGGAGGGAGAAGTCTTATAGGAGGGGAAATGCCTTCATTCCCTCTTTCCCGTAGTGACACCTCTGATCTCAGTACTGGGAGAAACTGAGATGTTAGGTGGATAAGTAGGCAGACAGACATCCTGGGGAAGCTTGAATGCTTACACTCACCTTTTTAAAATAGGCATGCATAGACCAAATGCCAGAGCTTAGAAAAGTTATTTAACTGGACTACCAGACCTATGCAGTAGGCATGCTGGCTGGGAATTCTGGGAGTTTTCATCCCAAATAGAACTTTTCCAAGTTCTGCCAAATGCATAGACAAGCCTACACTCTCCCCACAGCAAAGAGGCCAATTATGGGCTCACATTTTTACTTGTGGAAGTGGTTTCCTTCCTTCCTTCCTTCCTTCCTTCCTTCCTTCCTTCCTTCCTTCCTTCCTTCCTTCCTTCCTTCCTTCCTAATCATGACTTCTAGCATGTATGTAAAGAAGAGTTACTGAGCCCCCCCCCGCATTTCACAAGGGAAATATTCATATAGCATACAAAATGACAGTGCCAACAGGCCCAGTCTAGATTTTAAGTGGTCACATTGCAAAGCAGGCAAAAGGTGTTTGGGCTCTTCTCCTGCCATGTGAAGTTTCTAATAACCCCCATCAGTCCTCTGAATAATTAATAATAATAAAGTGGACCATACAGTGCTTCAGTTGTAGAGTTCGGGATATTAAACCTCTTAACCTTTGAGTTGCCTACTTGATTTTAAATGAACGTGGTACTTGAGTAGAAAAAAACCACAGTCCTCCATCTTTATTAAGGAGACACATGATTGTTAATGTGCCAAATGTATCCCATTATATTAATAAAGGGTGGGGAAAATATTCAAAGTGAATAGGAGGATCATTTTTGCTTTCCACAACATCACCGAGTCCTTTTGGGAGGGAGGGACATCACTAGGTTTTGCTAATTTTTAAGGTGACAACAGGAACATTTGAGAAAAGTAATCTCATTGGAAGCTTCTTTGCTGCTGCTCTTCTGTTCACGACCTGCCCCAAAAATTATTTAACTCATCCATTTTTGCAACATTTCTACAGCCTCTACTTGGGAGCTGAATCTCATTGGAAGCTTCTTTGCAGCCACTCTTCTGTTCACAATCTGTCTGAAAAAATTATTTGGCTCATTCATTTCTGCAACA
The DNA here is from genome assembly GCA_948474755.1 of Ctenosaura bakeri. Classification (NCBI taxonomy): domain Eukaryota; kingdom Metazoa; phylum Chordata; class Lepidosauria; order Squamata; family Iguanidae; genus Ctenosaura; species Ctenosaura bakeri. Next base: position 198,414 of record CAOLHI010002833.1, on the reverse strand, counting down.
TTTCTACAGCCTTTACTTGGGAGTTGAAGAGGTAGTGAAAAGTTTAGTAAGAGGCACAGGAGAAAGCAGATACACCGACATTTCACAGGTTGATACAATGATCAGCTTACATTCACTCTGAACTTTTTAAATCTTTTTTATCAGCTGCAGCTGATACGCCAACTGTGCGCCTTCCTAAAGGTGGTGGGGCATGTGCTCGTAACCTCAAGACTGGACTTCTGCAATGTGTTGTACATTGGGTTAACCTTGTACCAAGTTTGGAAGCTACAGCTGGTCCAAAATATGGCAGCCAAATTGATTACAGGTACAGCGAGGAGTGAACATATCACACCAATATTAAAATCACTTCACTGGCTGTCAGTTAGTTTCCAGGCAAAGCGTTGTTTATTACCTTTATAGCCCTATGTGGTTTGGGTCTAAGCTACCTAAGAGTTGGCCTCCTCCCATACAATCTGCCCCCTACACTCAGGTCCTCTGAGGGCCATTTACTTAAGCCAGCCAGGACAGGACTGGGAATAGTCACCCGGAGGACGTTCTCATCGGCCACCCCTAGACTGTTGAATGACCTGCCAGAAGAGATTCAACAACAAAATATGCTGTCTGAATTTTAAAAAAATACTAAAGACTTATCTCTTCCAGCAGGCCTACCCAGTCCATTTTTAATTACGATTTATTGTATGATATATTTGTATTTTAAATGGTTTTATGTATTTTGATGAATTTTAACTTATGATGTATTTTTAATTGTATTTTAATTCATGTTGTACCCTGGCTTGAGCATTGAGGAGAGACAGATAACAAATTAAAATATTATTATTATTATTATTATTATTATTATTATTATTATTATTTGTTACTCTTGTTACATTTTACATGTCAGCCTGACAGTTATTCATTTAGGGCAAGGGTGTCAAACTCAATTTCATCTTGGGCCGCATCAGCATTTTGGTTGCCCTCAAAGGGCTGGTTGTATCTGTAAGACTATATAAATGTATCTACTTGCAAACCTTGCAGAGAGTTGCCATGGTAACCTGCGGCAATGCTCTGATGGCGAAATTTGGACAGAGGAGCAGTCAGAAGTAGAAGTAGGTTGCAACTGCTGGCTGCTGGGCCCCTCTTCAGTATACCGGCAATCAGGGGCCCACAATGTGGGGATCGGGCTCATCAGGCAGGAGGACCGCCACAGCTGCAGGAGAGGTGCAAGGGCCACATAAAATGGCCTCGGGGGGAAGATTCGGCCCGCAGACCTTGTGTTTGACACATGTGATTTACAGGTTTAGAACAGGAGTGAGCAAAGAGCATTCCATGGGTGGTGTGCTGCCCCCAAGATGATTTTTGTGATGGCCAGGACACCTATTTTTTGCCCCCAAATACCCTCTATGGGTCATAGGGGCATTTTTCAGGAGAATCTTTTTTCCAAAACAGGAAGTGAATAGCAGGTGGCTTCTGATCACATCTTGTTCACTTCCTGTTTTAGAAAAAGGGCCCTTTTCGCATGCTTTTTTTCTTGCACGAGCGCCCCTTTGAGCATCACACAAATGGGAGCATCGCTCCGTACGGCGCACTCCCACTTGCATGACGCTCACGAGGCTAAAGCGGGGCGCGCACACATTTTTTGATTTTCGGCTTTAAGCTGAAAATACTCCGCGCTTGCGCAATACTCACGGTGCCCTTGCGCACTTACCTGTGTGCGGTGTGTCAGCAAGCCGACCAGGTCACGCTTCTTCCCCCAGTGCAGCCTACAACTCCCAGACTGTGCTGCGGAAGGAAGGGGTGGGGCGCTAGCGTGACGGTTGCGCTAACAGGAAGCCGGGTGCAGGAGGAAGAAGGGCTGTCTTGAGCTGCTCGCCGCTCCCCACTGCTGCGACAAGGTATGGTGCGAAAAGGGCCAAGGTCTCTCTTTGATCTGAAATAGCTGAAGAAGGCTGAAATAGCCTGTGGAAGGAAACATGGCAAAACCTCTTGCAAAACAGGAAGTGGTTTTTAAAAAGGGCCTCTCCTGGACCTAAAAAGGCTAAGGCAATTTTTTAAAAATGTTTTGCAGGGTATATGGCCCTCCAAGGTCTAAGCATTTCTCTCCATCCCTGGTAGTGCAGATACAACGGCCATTTCCTCACTACATTGTTATAGTGCTATTATTCTACTTTCAACATCCTGTGGAATTCTGGGTTTGTGATTTACTGATGCCAAAGAGCTCTCTGGCTGAGAATTCTAAATCTCCCTCCCTAAACTGCAAACCCCAGGATTCCATAGGTTGTTGACAGTGGAATAGAGCACTATAACAGTGTCGTGTGGAAATGGCCTATAATAAGAAATTAGATAAATAACACTCTTCTGCCCTGTCATGATACTCCAGACCTACTGCCTGAAGTGGCTGCCTCAGCCTAACTAATGATAGAACTATTCCTGAACCGTCCCTCTTCTGATCATTTTCATTACCTTCTCCAGCCATGAAGGCCATTTTTTGACATTTTAGAATCGTGGAAAAACAGCAGTCAAGCTCTTTCACACTACACAGTTTTATGGCACTATCATTCTTCTTTAATTGTCATGGCAACCTTCTATGGAATCCTGGGGTTTGCAGCCTGCTGAAGGAATAGAGTTCTTTGGCTGAGAATTCTAAATACCTCTCTCCAAACTGCAAATCCCAGGATTCTACAGGAGGTTGCCATGGCAGTTAATGTGGAATCATAGCATTCCAACTGTGCAGTGTGAAAGGGCTCAAGGAGAGCCAGCTAATGACTTTGGTTCTGCCCACTTCATGTACAGAGCTCATATGCAAGAAGAATGACTTGTAGAATCAATGGAAAAGCAAGTACAGAGTTGACTATATGCTTATATTTCCCAGGAAATAGAGAAGGAGAAGGAAAAGCATTTTCCAGAAGAGGATGGAGAGAAGATACATAGGGCAACAACCTGAACACAGTGTTTTGTGTGTCACTTTGTCATATGTGAGAACCAGCTCTTTAGAAAACCCTAAGGAAATCCAGTTTGAATTCAGTTCAAAGGGAGGTAACATATCTGGCTAAAGAGGTAATGAGTGTTTTGTGAGTCTGCTAATAACAACTGCATCAACTTATTTATTTCCAGGTGCTTCACTGCAAGTAGACACAGCATGATGCTTTTGTGCAGTCCCATAACTCTCTTCTTAAAGTAGATGTATTTAAAGTAATCATCCATTTATAGCATTTATGCCTGGCAGATAAGTGTGAACACCCAGCAACATTCTCTAGTTGCCTGACAAAATTTGATAGGAAATAGAAGATTCTACAGAAATAGGATTTCAGTGGTATTTGTGGAAAAACACTGTAGGCTTATTCCCTCTTAGCTTGTTTGCTACTAGCATACAATAAAATAAAACGTTTTATGGGCTTTTAAAGTGTGATGCTACTTTCTGCACACACAAAGCTGATATTACCATTCCTGCACCACCTTCACATCTATATCTATAATCACATGGGTAATTTCTAGAGCCTGGGAAGGTTACTTTTTTTGGACTACATCTCCCATGTGTTCTTTAAAAAAATGCTTAGAAAAAATGGGTGCAGCTAAGACAAACAAACAGGAACTGACATTAATTTATCCTATACCTAAACTCTTAGAAAGACATGCAAACAACCAACTGTTGAGTATAGGCATGCTAAGCTTTCTACAACTAATAGATATGGGGACTGTCATAATTAGAATCTTCATATCAAAAGTTTCTCCTACCTCACTGGATTAAACATCTAGAGGAAGGGTAGAGGGGATGAAGGCTGAAAAATGAAAACTCTAGAGCCTCATAGTAGTAAAGAAGTAAAAGGCACCTCAAAAACAGGGATGGTGATTTTCCATGGTCACATTCTAGAAATCTAGTTTTCTCTGGGAATCTGGGTGAATATGTAAATTTACAGATAATAGCTTATTAATATCTGGAAAGCTGCATGATATCCCCCTCTTACTGACAGGGCTGGAGATATCTTGGAAACCAGAATTTTTCATACAAGGGCCAGATTTCCCCTGTCTCCATCATTGCGTCTAATATTGAACTTGCACATCTGTAATTTTGAAGTAAATGCTACCACTTAAAAATAAGGCCATAGTTTCTAGTTTCTAGAACTCGTTTCTATAAACTAGAAAGATCTGGAAGAACAGGGGAATTTTTTAAATGGTTCTGTGAGTTTCTGGGACCTATGGAATGTCAAAGACATAGACACAGTGGAATACTAGAGCATATCAACCTATTTGATGGAGGAAACATCTGAAGGTAGGCAGACCTCTGTTTTCACACTGAATACCAAAGCTAGGCCATTTTCACACTAGACTGTTATAGTGCTTTTTTCCACTTTCAACATCCTATGGAATCCTGGGGTTTGCAGTTTAGGCAGAGGCCTCAAACCCCAGGATTCCATACGATGTCGAAAGTGGAATAATAGCACTATAACAGTCTAGTGCAGAAATGGCCCTAGTCACCATTGTTTTTACCACTAAGTTTTGCTTTGGAAGGTGAGGGAATATGACACTGCTGCTCAGTTTCTCTAAAATCACAAATTTATGGTTGGCTTTTACTTCTGTCTCTCTCCCTCATATAAAGGATGATCTAAATTATTCAGAATCCAGGCACACTATAGATATATGTGGTGTATGTGCATGCGTGCGTGGTGTATGTATATACATATATACCCTCCAGTGTTTCACAATGGAAAATTGGGACACATCAGTGTGGTCAAGATGGCAAAAATTATTTATGAGGAAGACTATACAAGCTAGGAGTGGCTACAGAAATTTGCTTTTGCTCGAGTTTACTGGGAATTCCTAAATACCCAAAAGGCATCTAATCCAATCTGATCTTGGAAACTAAGCAGGATCAGCCCTAGTTAAGTACTTGAATGGGAGACTGCCAATGAATACCAGGTGCTGTAGGCTATATTTCAGAGGAAGGAACTGGCAAAACCACCTCTGAGTATTCCTTGCCTAAGAAAACTCTATGATATTCATGGAGTTGCCATAAGTCAACAGGGACTTGAAGGTATATACACACAGCCATCTGAGAGATCTTCATCTGTCATCATCCCAATGCAGCTGAACAAATGAGTCAATTTCACATTCTTATACATTTGAGTTTATAAAATCTCACATTCTTCATCAAAGATATGAAATTTTTAAATATCAAAAATTAAATGAACAATATTTTCAACCTTCTCTACCAGCCTAATTCAACAAGCTATTCCCAATGTGAAGAAATTCATGTTGAATCTACCTGCCATGTAGTGCTTAAAGACAATAAAATGGCTTGTCAGGAAAAAAGAGGTAATTCTGCACCTCAGACATGAGGTAGATTTAGCATGCTACTATACAGGATTTCAAACCCATCTTGCAACATTTTTGCATGTTTTTTTTTTAGCGCAAGCGCCCCTTGAGTGCCTCACAAATGGGAGCGCCACTCTGTACAACGCACTCCCACTTGCGCGGCGCTCACGAGGCTGAAGCAGGGCGTGGGCGCATTTTTTTATTTTCAGCTTTAAGCCGAAAATGCCTCGCGCAACGCTTGCAGCACCCTTGCACCCTTACCTGCGTGCAGTGTGTCAGCGAGCCGGGCGGGTAGCGCTTCCTCCCCCAGCGCAGCCTACAACTCCCATACTGCGCTGCGGAAGGAAGGGGTGGGGCGCCAGCGCAACGGTCGCGCAAACAGGAAGCGACCTGCGGTAGGAAGTGGGGGGAAGCGGCAGCATTTTGAATGAGGCTTCTCGCGCGAGACGCCCTCCCTCATTGCGCAAACAGGTAACATGCAAAAAGGGCCTTGGCCATTTCCTCACCACACTGTTATAGTGCTATTATAGTTTACTGAGACCAAAGAGTTTTCTGACTGAGAATGCTGAATGCCTCTCCCTAAACTGCAAACCCCAAGATTCCATAGGATGTTGAAAGTGGAACAATAGCACTTTAACAGTGTAGTGTAGAAATGGCTCTTGTTAAGACCTACTGTAAACACTTCATTACCTCTGTCTAGATGGGTAAATCTGTTGGTTTCATATTCTTTCTCTTTCTCATAAATTTTAAGCTCCTTTCCATCAAATTTATGAATATTACCAAATTCAAAAAATTCTTGCTAAAAATGAATCAAACAAAACATTTATTCCCACTGTGAAGTCACAGAATTGTTTTACTAGGCAAATGACAAAAATACTCCTGTTTTGCTCTAGCAAAAACTATACTTAATGATCATCAGTAGTCTCATACTAATCAGATGTATTTCTTAGAACTAAAGTTTCTTCTAGAATTCTGAATTCCAATTTAAATGTGGATTTCATTTCAAGTTATTTCTTTACACAAACCAGCTTCAAAATGTAGCCCCTTGGAAACTAAATACTGATGAGCATTTGATTAGCAATTCTTTATTGTAAATTTACCATGTTAAATTTGTACAAACAGATTAAGCTGTGTTTTAAGCTGTTTCCTAAATAGCCTGGGAACTGGAGAATTAAGTACAGACCCAGCCCATCCCCTCCCAAATCAACCCACCCTTTTCCTGAGCCCAACACCTGCTGTTCAAAACACATCACACAATGGCCTTCATCATATCCCCCAGCAGATGTGAAAGATGCCCAGAGGTCTCTCAGATGTTTGTTTTCCTGGGTCACGTGAGGGCACCAGGAAGGGGAGGGAAAATTATTCTGGAATTCCAAAGGTCACTGCTGGACAAAAATAGTGAAAATTGCACACATGTTGAGCAAAACAAAGACTTTGAGAGGTCTGGCAATCAGACAGAAAAGAATTAACATGGCTAACATTTCATATCTTGGCTCAAAATAAAAGAATGGCAGAAGCAATATGTGCCATCAAGAGAAAGAAATTATTGTATTATTTCTTGCCCTAGGGCTATGATAATTAGAGGGTTTAAACAAAAAGAAAGGAGAGAAAACTGCTATTTCTGAATGTTCTTGTCTATTAATATTTATATATTCTCATTGCTAACATTTCAGTTCCTAATAGTGTCCAATCAAGCAAAACATTTGTACACAGGGGAGGACTATTTATATAGGGTCATGGTAGCATTGACAGAAATGAAGGACAAACGTTAAATTCCAGATACCAAGACATTCCTTAAACAACCACTTTCCATTGTAATTCATTTCCTTTACTTTCCTGCCACTTAATAAAATGACTTGTGTTAAACCAAACAGTTACTGCAACTGCAAGGTTTCCTTTGCATATGAAAATACTCATGGGTAAGTGAAAAGAAAAGAATGGGATAGTTTTTTGAATGGTAAAACAGGATTCTGCGAAGCTTGAGTGTGAATCCTCACTCAGCCAATTTGGGCAAGGCACACCACCTCAGGACAATGTCAAACCTCTGAATAAATCTTGCCAAAAAAAACCCAGGAGAAATTCTCTTTATTGTATTTATTCTGGGCTTCTCAAACTCAAGGTGGAACATATGGCTGTCTCTTTCCTTCTTTGTCCTCACAATAACCTGGTGAGGTAGGTCAGGGAAAGAAAAAGAAAGAAAGAAAAAAATGTGGGTAGCTGGGCCAAGATCCTTTAAGAAGTTTCATGGTTGAAAGTTCCTTCTCACTAACATTAAACATTCATTTGTCAGTGCTATGGTCAGTGGCCATGTTGGCATCAGAGTGTGTGGTCAGGGAGTTTGATCTTGCTGCTCCTGCATGCATTCACTGAATGCAGGGTAGGTGTGTGTGTGTGTGTGTGTGTGGCATTATTGGCTTTCAGTTACTAATCAATAGGCATAAGAGGCAATGTGCTTCACTGGGATTTGGGAGATTCAGATCCAAGTCCCCACAGAACCACAAGACTGGATGGCCTTGGGCCAGTCAGTCTTCCTCAGCCTGACCTACTTCATCTGGTTGCTGAGTGGATAAAATGGGGAGGAAGAGAATCCATGTTCACAACCTTGAGCTCACTAGTGGGAAAGCAGCATGCAAATGAAGCTCATATGTCAATACTAAATATCCAAATTCTTAAAAGCAGGGCACAATTGTCACCATTTTTTAATTTGCAACCTGCAAAACCTTCCATGGAATCATCTACTGAATGGCAGGGACATGTTATGATATATTTGCACCAGGTGAATTGTGCAATTGCCATATTGTGTAAACAGAGTCCTGGGATCTCCTTTTTAAAATACAGATGAGAAACCAATGAATATATCTGGTAACAAAGATACATACTAGGTACTAAAGTTTAACAAAGAAAGAAAGAATTGACAGCAATGAAAAGGATGCAGCACACAACAAAGAAGGGTGATAAAATGATGCAGTAGAACTGTAAAAGATTTTGGAAAGCTCAGCTGTGTATGTGTATGTGTGTTTCAAAGAGGAATAAAAAAAGTTACGCTTTTACACTAGCACTTTGAACACTGTTGAAAAGGAAGAATCCCTAAAAAAAACCCACATTCTCTTTCGCTGCTGTAAAATGTTTTCTGTGGGAGCTATTGGAAGACAGAGAGGCAGAAGTGCTTAGTTCACAGTGGGTGTCCAGCATCAAAGGTTTGGTGGAGTGAAGCATTAGCCCTGGAGCAGGTGACCTGATAACTATCTATATCAGGATTTTAATGTGCACACATTCAGAGAGACAGCAGTATAAAAAGAAGGAAGGAATTTTTTGGCACCTTTAAAAATTTATTTCCTCATAAGCTTGCATCTGAAGAGATGGACCAGAGTCCAGAAAAGCTTAAATTTGTTAATCTCAAAGGTGTCCTTCTTTTTCATGGAGAAGAATTTTAATAGAGAGGATTGCTGTTTTCTTTTTCTTTCTTATTTCACTTGGGATCTTATTTTGCAACCAATTTGCCTAACCCAAAGTTAGGTAAATTCAACCTTTCGTTCTTCCTGTAGTACATTTCTGTCTTGCAATGTTTTAGGTCAGCCAGCCTTGAAAAGTTTTCTCCTGCCAATGTGGAGGTGATCTGTAAAGGTGAGGTATGTGTGAACCTTTTACCTCAGACTTCTTTTGTACCACCTTCACAAAGCTCTGTATGTGGCCATTAAGGCTGAACAAAGCCTCATTATGCAAATGTTTTGTAAAGAGCAATTCCACACTGCCTTCTCCTCCTGGCATTGGGATATGTTGTAATAGGTGGATTGTGGAGAGTGAAAAGGTGAATTCTTCCATCCCTGGTCAGAGGTTACTGCTATGCAGTTTCCATTCTTCCTCCCATGCCTCCAGCAAGAGCTGAAAACAACAAGTTAGGGGTCCAGGCTTGCCTTGCCTGAAAGCTTGGGGAAAAAGACCAACTCTTGTCCTCTAGTAGAGTTGTTATTCCCACAGATTACGCTGTTGTGAACCATATTGTGGCATCAGCAATACACCAGGAGAAGTGGCAACGAAAGGTGTGTTTGCCCCTTGACTTTATATTAGAAACATGTGGCTAGTGTCTGGAAATTTTGGGAGCTGTAGTCCAAACTCTGAACTCATCCTTTCCTTCTGTCCTGCTCTCAGGAAAGAGTCCAACAGAGGACTGGTTGTGTCCGATGTTCCAACCTTGGAATGCTCCCACATCATCCATAAGCTTGAATTGCACATTGTAGGATATAAAGGTGAAATTTGTACGGATTTCTCCTGAATCATTTATGTCAATGACCTTTTTTCTTTACTACATTTTACTGCAAAGTGTAAACGGGGGAGAAAGGTAGGTATCAAACCTGAGTACACTTTAGTATAGAAATCAGTGGAAAAACATCCCTTAACTTCAGTGGCTTTGGAAAGCACCCAATAAATGCCTTTTGGCTCAGTCAAGCCCTTGCATCTTCAGAAATCTGAACTTTATTTTAGCTGCTGAAGGCTTTCACTCTGACAAGGGATAAGGACATGCCTGATTGGAGTAGTCAGATGGGAATATGCTAGTTATTAATTATGCTCATGTTAACTGTAAGATAAAGTCCAATGGCATGCAATGCATATGTAATAGAGGCTGCTGTCCTAAAAGGCCTAAGGAATATGGCAGGACTCAGTAGGATTTACTTCTGAGTAGCTATTTGTTATATTCTATTGCTACTAGCATTGCTCAGCCTTTTGTATCTTCTGTTCCAGCAATCACTCTGTCAAAGAACTTCCTTCCCACCTTGATGGAAACAAAAAGATCACCAAGGAACACATTCTGATGTTTACAGGCACTCTGTTATTACATTTATCAGGTATGTAAGTTTTAGGAACATTTAATATTGTAGCAGTATAATAATTCCATTAGTAGTGTACAATTGCGGAAATTGTAATAATGCAGTGGAGAATAACATCTACTGCTATGGTAACTGTAAAACACAAAGATATTACATACAAAAAAACCCAGTAGTATTATTGGGAATAGATTTTTATTGTTGTATCTAAAACACCTGAGTCCCACTGGACTATTTCTCAGTCCCCCGAGAACATGCCTCGAGAACCACTGTTATAAATTATTGGAAATACTCAGGTACTGTATCCTGCTAACTTAAGCACTTTTTCATTGGCATAAACCCAATTGCTATTTAGTTTCAATTTATATTGTATCTCTCTCTCAAAGTGGCATCCAAAATTAGTACCCACTAGAATAGATTTGAGAGCCACTGATAAGAGTGGGTATTTGGTGTACTGGTTAGAGCATTGGAGTATGACCCTGGATACTGGGGTTTGATTCTCCGCTCAGTCATAGAAACCCTCTGGATGAGCTTGGGTGTATCACTCTCAGCCACAGAAAACTACGTGATAAGCTTGCCTTAGGGTCGCCATAAGTTGGGAATGACTTGAAGGCACACAACAGGAATAGATTCACTATTGGTTAGCAACCCCATATGTAAGATCCATTGATTCAATGGTTCTACTCTAGTTGGGACAAACAATTGGATTTAGGCTATTATATATAAGAAGATCAGTTAATGTGTTAGGTCTAAATGTATCACACAAACATCAGATGAAGTGGGAGGCACTACAGAGCTCACATGCTTGGTTTAGTAATAAGGAATGTGCATTATGTTCTATATTCCTTCAGCAGTCTCAGAGTTATCTCCATTTAAAGGGACATCTGGCAAGCCTGAATGGAAGCCTGAGCTTGATAAAGGCAAATGGCTGATGCAGTCAGTTATAAGTATACCCAGGTGGTTGACCATCTCAATGCGTAAGGGTCAGATAGGGATAAGACTTTAATCACTGACATAAACACAGCTGGGCATGCTGATCTACATTTGGTACTAGAAACCACTACTTAGAACGTCTTTTGAGCTCATTTCTTCTTCAAACAGCTCCCTTTGAATAGTTCAGTTACTACAGATGGAAACTGAACAGATTTTTAAAAATCATTTTCAGTTTAGGACAAAAGTTAGCATTGTTTAAATTGAGAACATTTGTTTCTTTTGCCTCCTGTCATCTATATTCAAACAGGTTTTTGTAATGCTACAAAAACCTGTAATACCTGCTAAAACAGAGACAATAGCATCCATGTGCCATGGACAATGATGACCCAGCAGTATCACCCTGGGGAAAAAAACTTGTCTCCTACCTCTGTATCTCGATGTCCTATCATGTGATAATGAATATTCTTGTTTTTTTCATTTTAAAAAAATACACCTGTAATAACACTTTTTCATTCATTTGAAGGGGCGCTATTATAAGGGAAATCAGCTCACACTGAAGGTAGATTCCACATCCCAAGAAAGTCACAGTGTAATTCTATATATGTCTCAGACGTTTAGGCCTTTTTAAGCTCAGAGAAGCTTACTCCAGATAAGTGGGCAAAAGACAGGAGCCTTAGAGGCAGATAATTTTGCCTCACTGATTTCAGTGGGATAAATCTGATTTATTTCCTCTGCACTGGGACTTTTGTAGTTCTTAGTAATGTTATTGTATTGTTGTTGTTGCTGCTCCTGCTGCTGTTGTGAACCTTTAAGTCATTTTTGGCATATAGCGACCCTAAGATGTACCTATCACAGGGTTTTCTTGGTAAGATTTGTTCAGAGGGGGTTTGCCATTACCTTTTTTTGAGGATGAGACTATGTGACTTGCTCAAGGCCAGTCAGTAGATTTCCATGGTCAAGCAGGAATTTGAATCCTGACATGGCCTTTAATCTGATCTAAAGCATTATTAAGGAATGTTCATGTGCAAAGAACAGAAAGGCTTATGTACTTTTGAGCACTGTGGAAAAGGATTCAGAGTAGGTATTAATACCCCCCGCCTCTCTCTCCATTCTTAAAGCAAACATATTGCAGTGGCACCTGATGACTTTCAAGTCAGTGGGTGGTGAATCAAAGCCAGGTTTTAAGCCAGGCTTTAAAGGAATTATGCAATGTGCTGAGTGCTATCCATAAATTAGGTTTAGCACCTTGGAGAGATCCTTTAAGCCTATTCATAACCTGGAGTAGATTCATCGCCCTACCGATGGAGAGTCACCAGACAGCATTACCATATTAATTTCTAGTCTGCAGAGTTCTGATCTCAACTTCTAAAGTCCTACATGGATCAATTATGATTTCCCAAGAAACCATTGAAGGTGATTGGCAGAAGAAGCCCTTCAATTATAGTGACCTGAGGTCAGCAATAATGTCCAAATTCTGGAGTGCCTTCTGCCAAAGATTCTTGCATGACATGTGGGAACTTTATTTGTCCAACTCTTTTAGACTGTGTGACCTTTTAAACAGCCTTTTAGATTACATTTTAATTAGGATTGACACTGGCACATCTTTAGCTGTTGGTATTGCTTTTAATACATTTTTTAAAGGAGGGAGGGGAGGAAGAACTAGTAATTTATTTGTGCAAAGGCAATGGTCAGTGATGTAGTGGTAAATCATGCACTGTAGGCCCTCATCATGGCAATCCTTGTAGCAGCACTCCAAAGTGGTTCCCAAATGAACTCTAGTAGAACTCCATGAGACTGCAAAGTACTGATGCTTAATGCCAGGTCAGTGACTAGAAAGAGATGTATGATCCCAAACTTGATTCTGGATAGACAAGCTGACCTTACATGCATAACTGAAACCTGGTTAACTAAAGAGTGTGTGTGTGTGTGTCAACTTAACCCAATAATGTCTACCAGGTTTCCAGGTGCAGCAGCAGACAAGATTCGATGGGTGGGGAGGAGGAGTCACAACGATCTATTGCAAGTCCATTCCTCTATTGAGGTACCCTATTTGACAGTCTCCAAGGTCTGAATGTATACACTTGGCAATAGGGCAGAAAGACAGAATGTGGGGTCCTGTTGGTGTACCATCCACATGGCTGCCAACTGTGTCCCTTCCAGAGCTGCTGGAGATCAACTCAGAAGTAGTGTTAATCTCCACAAAATTTATTGTGTTGTGGGATTTCAACATCCATGTTGAGGCACCCTCATCAGGGCCAACTCAGGATGTCATGGCTTCCATGGCACCCATGGGCCTGTCTCAATTAATATCTGGCCCTATATATGTAGCAGGCCACACTCTTGACCTGGTTTTTGTTGGTCAGGGTGGTCAGGTTTTTATTTGTTCATTGCCTTGGGAAACCTTGTGGGCTGGTAGGCAATATAGAAATATTATAAATAAATAAAAGTGACTGTATTGATCTCGCTCTCGCTCTCTTTCCATGTGTGTGTGTAAAATCTATCTATCTATCTGTGTCAGTTTACCAGTCTCCTAAAAGCATATCTTTTGTAAAGGTAATAGATCTTAATTGTCCAATCAAACCAATACAAAATTCTTTGGATTACAATCTGAATAGTTCATCGCATAAACTGTTGCTGAAAAAACCCATTCCACTCCCACCAAACTAAATTAGTTAAAAACTAGGAGCATAGTGGAGTCCAAGAGGGGTATGTAGCAAATAATGTTATCATTCCTTCTAATCAATATGTCCAGAAACTCTGACCCCATGGGCCTTGATTCCACTACAACTGACAACAACTAAATGAAAATTTCCCTTTTTGAACTGATTACAAACATTCTATAGAGATGGTAAATGAATAATTCTTTGATTCTCCCATAGTGATCTGGTAATTTTTCTTCATTTTTGTCCATGTGTTGTTGATCTTTTTCTTTAAATAGAAGAGAAAAAACCACTAGACAGGCATGACAGTTCCTCTCAAACAAAATGGACCACATTTCTGAATGTGTCTCTATTTTGTCCCATTTACACCAAGGAAGAAAAACGTTGTATCGATCTCGGCAAAGAAATCAAGAAGGGCAACTCCAAAGGGTGTCCAGTTACAGTGCAAATCTTTAGTAATTGGAAGCTTCAGACAGACCTGAAGTGACCCTTATTCATTCTTGAACAGAAAATAGTTTTTGTCTAAGTTGGACAGAAACCAGACAAACTTTTGCAAGGTTATACGTAACAGCAATACCCTTTTTAGAATTACCATATGCTGAGAATAGACCTGTTTGCCTATCTAGGATGTGAGTCTGATGGACTTTGTTATGACTCTTATACTTGGCATATCTTAAGCTTATTTAGAACATCAACACCATCAATCACATAAGTATGTAGTAGAGCAGCTGGATGAACCTTGGGTATCATGGAAAGCTATTTGTCATCTGGGCATTTCTGTCTGACTCTCAGCCCCCTTTCAGTCCCAGAACAATTTTCTCTCTCCAAAAATATTCCCCACTTCAGGAAGCATGTGACTAATAAAAAGGACAAGGGTTTGAAGATGGAGGTCAAGGCTAGAGTCTTAACCAAACAAGTGCACCACTTCCTTATGTTTGCCTCATACATTCCACTGAATATCTCATTCCCTAGGAAAAAAATATACAAGACCCAGTCTGTTCTGAAATGTCTCAGGTTTCAAGAAGCTCAAGTAATCGCACTCACAAAGTATCTTTCTTCTCTTTCAGTGGTGTTATTCTTAAAAGCAACAATAGCTTTGGCTCAGGGGTAGAGACCAAGTGGTTCTCTCCAGATGTTGGAGTGCAAATTCCATCAGCCATAAGGTGAGAGATTCTGTGAGTTGAGGTTCAGCAATATCTGGAGGGCCGGACCATCTCTGTTCCTGCTTTAGTCTGACTATTATTCTATAGTTGTATAGGTAGCAGTTGTATAATTTGCAAAGGACATCAAGGCTGAGATCCTACACTGGAGTTACCTTCCACTTGTATCATACCAGTGGTTCTAAACTTTGACCTTAATCTTTTCTTTACTGGTGACCCCTTGTAAATATAATTTGTTGCCAGGGACCCCAAGACGTAAATCAAGATTTAAATATTTAAATATAGATTTAAATATTCAAATATTTAAATATTCAAATAGTTTCTTTTTTAATTAAAGGATTCTGGAGACTAAGATTCAAATCCCTGCTCAGGCACTGGGTGACCTTGAGCAATTCACATTCTCTAAGCCACAGAGGAAGGCAAAAGCACACCCCTTCTGAACAAATCTTGCCAAACAAACCCTGTGGTAGGTTCACTTTAGGGTTGCGATAAGTTAGATGTGACTTGGAGACATACAACAATAAAGTACTGCTGACAGGGGAGGTTCTTTCGAGCCATTATATCTCTCCCCCTTGAAAATTGATTTATAGTGACCCTAAGGCAAGTTTGTCATGGAGGTTTTCTTGGCAAGATTTGTTGCCTTTGCCTTTCTCTGAGGCTGAGAGAATGTGACTTGCCTGAAGTCACCCAGTGGGTTTCTGTGGCTGAATGGAGATTCAAACCCTAGTCTCCAGAGTTGTGGAGGCAGGCATGTACCTCAGAGAGCTGTTTGGACAAATGCACACAACTGAGGCTGTGTTCCTTTCATTAGGGAAGTGTCGGGGGACACAGATGTGCTCCTGACAAAAAAAGACATGGTAACAGGTGCTTGACTTGCACAAACTGCTCCCTTGTTTGAAAATGAGGGAGCAGTTTCAGCAGCCCCCCCCCACTGCTGTGTCCCTGTTGCTGCCACTGCTGGTGGTGACCAGCAGTACGGCTTTACAGACCCCCTGGGTGGGCTCTGTGGACCTTAGGGGCCTCCTGACACCATATTAAGAATCAATGCATTGCACAATCCCTATACTGGATCCCACTCTAGTTCAACGTATGTGGTCACTGGCTGCAAATGTCTGATATCCTCTTGCATAATTACAGCATGCCTTGGTATGAATTCTATATTGAGTCCCACACACTTCACAGTGGCCTCTGGCCCTATTACAAAATGATAAAAGTCCTGTTGCAGATCATGTACTCCCTACACCATGTTCCATCAGTTTAGGTTTTGCATCCATACTTTCCCCTCCATCTCCATCAGCTGTTGTTGCCTGATATCCAATAAAAGCACTCTGTGTATATTTTGCAACTTACTACTGCATATCTCATTAAGACACTGGCCTAGGAATATCAGAACTAGAAAAGGTTACCTTTTGGTTACAATTCCTAAAGTTGTAAGCCAAAAAGAAACTTTTCCAAGCTCTGATGAACAGTGGTAAGCAGGTGATCAAGCTTTTTTTTTTTTTTTGAAAGCAGAAGACAACTAAGGTGTCTTAATAAATACCACATCAAACAAAGGGTAAGAAACAGACTCTATTGGTATTTCACAATGTGTATATAATAACTCTGGGGCACTATCTGCTAAAGTTAAGCACAGTAAAGTCCCATTGATTCAAGAGGAGAATTAAGCACATGCTGCGCTCTCTCTTGTTATAATCAATAGGATTTAAAAGTGCTTCCCTTTGACTGGATAATATCCTTAATGTTTTGAGGAAAACTGCCTGGTTGTATATGTGTGTGTATGTGGGCATGTGTGCACCTGAATGTGCATGCACAGGTTTTATGATAAAGCTTGCTATGTAAGTTTACAAAAGAAATGGGAGCACGCGAATGTCATCTTTCCTGGCTGTTAAGTTTGCAGAGCTTGGGATAGTTCCTTTTTTGGACTCCAAATTTTGGGAGATGCAATCTGAAAAAGTTAACTTCTGCAGGTTTGTTGTCATGCTAATTTGAATCAGTGGCATTTATTTATCAATAATGAATTTAGTGTCGGTTATGGTAAGTCAAACAAAGTAATGCTTCTGTGTCAGTGATGGTGGCAGTTTATTTAAACATATGAAGCTACCTAAAACTAGCTGGCCCACCTAGCTTAATATCTGAAAAGTCCTTCTTTTGGAGTAAAATTGTGAGAATTCTCCAGTTAGTATGTCACACAAATATGTACTGAGAGTTAGACACAAAATGGATTTTTTTTTGCCAGAGCTTAGAAGTAACGAATTACAAGTAATTACAAGATGTTATAATTCCAGTTACAAGAGTTATTAGTTAACCATAATTACATCCTTTTTGTAATGTAAGCACAGCAACATAATATATCAAAAATTGTAAAATAAGCAAGATTGAAGCAACTGCATTGGTGTAATAAGAAATGATTTCTAGTTACTGACAACATTAATCATTAAGAGCTTTTGAAACACATTTTGACCAGATCTTACTTTTTAAAAACTAATAATTCCTTATTCTAAAACTAATATGATTAATCAGTGCTGAAAACAAATATGTGTTAGGCTGATTAAATAGGAAAAGGACAGATAAAAAGACTAAAAGGGAACAAATTATAATGTAGTATCCCATACACCAGTGTGGTATAATGGTTCGAGCATTCAAGTACAACTCTGGAGACAAAGGTCTGAATCCCCGCTCAGCCATGGAAATCCACTGGGTGACCCAGGGCAAGTCACTTTCTCTCAGTCTCAGAGGAAAGGCAAAGGCAAAACCACCTCTGAAGAAATCTTGCCAAGAAAACCCTGTGATAGGGTTGCCTTAGGGTCGCCATAAATCAGAAATGACCTGAAGGCACACAACCACAATGCCATACAGGTATTAATATGAAGTCATGGGTGCTCAGTTTATTTGGTGAATTTCAGCTCCCGCATTCATTCCTTCCTTCTTTTCTGCCACAGGTGAGTTTCTACATTGTTCTCCACTGAGTACATCCTTCTACAGCCTCCCCTGTGTGGGCAGAGGTCCATTTGCAATGTTTGTTACACTGTTTTATGAAAGTGGTCCTTCCATTTTCATGAGAATTTGGGGTGCAGAACCCTAGCAAACATGGAAAAACCACAAATAACTCCCTCACCCATGATCTCCCTCCCATTCCTTTGCCTTTTGCCTACTGCAGCCAGAGGCAAAGGATTGGAAAGGGGAGTTCCAGAAGAGAGAAGGAAGACTTTAGTGAGGCTTCCCCCTCCATTTCCTTTCCTTTTGCCTGGTGTGAGTTCTCAGCACTGGAGCCAGAGGCAAGAGAATGGAAGGGGGGAGCTCTGGAGGGGAGAAGGAAGTCACACATATGCCTCTCCATTTCCTTGACTTTTGTCTCAGCACTTGGCTTCCTTTCTCCATGCCTGGCAAAATGCAAGGAAATGGGAGGAGAAGAATTGGGGAGGGAAGAGGCACACGCACATATCGCAATTAATGAAATTCACAAAGGTCAAATCCACAAATGAGGAGGGAGGACCATAAATGGAAACTGAACAACTATGTTTTTCTCCCTTATAATCTTTTAACCTGCAGGTTAACTTCTTAGAGTGGGCAAAATACCAAATGTTACTTTCAAAGTTCACTGATTAGGGGTTTATGGAAGCATTTTGATAGTCATGGTTCACGTTTTATGCCATCCTCTTCATATTGCTAAGTTCTCTCCCTGTCAAAAAAATATTGACAGGTAATGAAAAAACAGAGAAGAGGGCAACAAATAGTGCCACAAGTTACATCTGAAACCAGGATCAGCAACAGCTTCCTTTACAAGCACCATAAATGAATAATGAGAATGAATGACTTTCCAAAAAATAAAGTTCTGGCTTTTCCAGGTCCTGCCTAAAACTCTCTCTGTTCTCAGTGACTTGTTCTGCATACCCTTTCAATGTCGCAGGCCATTTCTGCACTGGACTATTATAGTGCTATTATTCCACTTTCAATATCCTATGTAATCCTGGGGTTTGCAGTTTAGGATTCCATAGGATGCTGAAAGTAGAATAATAGCACTGTAATAGTCTAGTGCAGAAATGGCCCCAGTTTGGCAGAGACAGTCCCAGTTAATCCTCTGTTGTCCCAATTTTTTAGCTGCTTTAAAAGATGTTCCACTTTCTCTATCCTCCTCCCACTTCTTCCTTTGTCCTCAGCTTTCTTTAGTTGCTCCAGACTGAGTTCAAAGTGCAAAAGTAGCTTGCCCTCATTAACTCAGTCGTGGGGAGAGGAAGGGATGGAATCTTGCCCAGTCCAGTAGACTCAAGCAAAAGGAAACTGCTACAGCCTCCCCAAATGTGTGTTTTCAGACAGTTATTAAATATCCCAGTTTTTCTGTCCTCCTCCCACTTTCACCTTTTGTCCTCAACTTAATTCAGTTGTGATAAATTGAGTTCAAACTGCAAAAATAGTGTGCAGAGAAGAGGAGAGGGCCAAACATTGCTCTTCCCAATAGGCTCAGGTAAAAGCAAATGTCTGCAGACTCCCTTAGCTTGTGTGTTCTCAGTTGCATAGGGATGGAGGGGGCAATGGAGTAGTTCACGCCAGGTGGCAATGTATTTGTGGTAACCTGGCTCATAACCATGCCTCTGCGTGCTGTGGCCACACCCCTATGTGCTGTGGCCACGCGCACGCACACACAGCCATGCTCCCACGCATTGTGGCCACACACTCCTCCTGTCCCCCCTCCCCGCACTTCAAGTTCCGCCGCTGTGTGTTCTTCCTCATTAATAACTTTTGCCATCTTGACAACACTCTGTTTTGCCTGACTGCATGTGTCACAGTTGACACCTGTGAAAAGTTCGAAGGTATGGCCAGTATGGTGTAGTGGTTTGGGTTTTGGACTATGACTCTGGAAACCAGAGTCTGAATACCCACTTACCCGTGGAAACCTACCGTTCCAAGAAAACTTCATGATAGATTCACCTTAGGTTCACTATAAATTGGAAATGACTTGAAGGCACACAACAACAATGGCACTGACAGCTGCTCTTGGGCACAGAGGCCCTTCCTACCCACTGTCTGGATCTTTCTAATTGGACTGAGTGGAGATTACAAGGTACTAGGTCCTTCCACAGACCATCTGCTTCATTCTATTGGGAGGCAACCAGATCCAAATAATATAAGAGTTTCTGACACTCTGGACTAAAAGTTACATATTCGCAGTCATCAGGGGACTGAATTTAAATCCCAATAATCTAGACAACCATGAAGCCAAAGAAAGCAATAGGAAAATGCTTTTCCCTCTCTCCAGGCTTAATTTTTGAATCTCATAGGTGAGAAGCGTGATCCTGTTAGAGTATGTTCCTCAGCAAGAAATGTTAATTCTTAGCAATGTCACATTACCTTGTACATCTCATTCCGACTCTCCTTCAGGGCTCTCCATTATGAATCATATGAAATTGCTCCCATATGCGGAGGCTTGTGTTTGCACCTGTGTCAAATTCATGTCAAAAGCAAAGCCGCAACGGTAACCATCAGCAAACCAAGAGGATCATGAGTCCAGCTTGGAACTTTCAAGATGTCTGGCACAATAGCCTCCACTTCTTTTTTTTTTTTAATTGCATTTTTGTGGTACAGCTGGGAAGAAAGGGGAACACATCAATGATATCTTATGGTGATCCCTGCTGGGAAAACAAAACTACAGCACGAATTGTTTGCCATCTTTTCCCAATCATACCAGTCCTTCAAACTGTTGACTATATTTAACACTTGCTGAAACTTAGGACAGATAACATCTTTTACTGAGAATTGTTCTGCATTATTTACAGACTGAAGTGTTGACTTCTTTGAAGGACATGCCCTTATAGCATATCTGCCAGGTCAGGTTGTCAAACCAAGGGGAAGGTGAAGACAGGAGCCAACAGATTGTTCCAAGACTAAGAAGTATGAGTTTCCAAGCAGCATCTAAGACGTCAGAGGCTAGTATTCAGCCTGAAGTATCTAGAATGCTATCTGACCAAATAGGCTCATGAAGACAAGAGGACCCAGAGTCATGAAAATCACCAAGATCAGGTATGTATGGCTCCAGATTTGAAGCATCAAGAGATACTGGGAAGAGGCTGAAGTGTTTACAATTAAAGTCATGATCTGAGGCAGCAGCAAGTAAAGAGAGCAGGGATGTAAGGAGATTTCAATGGACGGGCCTCCCATTTGATAGAATGAGGCATATGCCTCAGGCATCAGCTGCTTGGAGATCAATTGTATGGTGCTGAAGAAGAGAGCTGAGCATGATGTAGTATGCCTCATAAGTCACCCTGCTGCTTTTGGTTGTGTGGAAAATGTTTTTCCATTACTAGTGTTGAAGAAAAATTCAACCAATCCAGTCAGCTTTTGTACAAGAAATGGGAGGGGATACTTTCTTGGTCTTCACCTCAAGTAGGAAAATGTCTTAGGTCAGACCAGGACTCTAGTGACAGGGGAAGAAGCAAAGGAAGGCTTTGTCTCCCCAGTAATAAATCTTCCCCCAAGTGAAATCTTCCTTCACTCCCAAAATTTCTTGAACCATAGTTGAGCATTTAGAAATACAGTTTAGTTATGCAAGAAAAAGATATGGTACAATTCTCCAAAACTCCAATATTAACACTTTGTGAACTTATTTTTAAAAATTGAACATACAAGGAAGCCTTTCCATGTATATATTCTGTATGTTGCAGTAATAAACTTTGGTCCATCTACAGTCATGTATGAAAATTCTTTCTCAACTTTGATACGTGTGCTGACGCTATATGAGCATTTGCTGTTTCACCAGAGAAAAGCATTTTCTCTGATTTAGGAATCTTGGCTTTTGAAAGTAACATATTTTAAGGAATTTAAAGTAGATAGTTTCTTCATGAGTCTGAAGAGAAACCACAACACAACTTACTTTATTATTAACAGTTCAAATCATTATGGAAAGATGACTTGCACATCATGCATTTATTTCTTACTTCTTCACTTACTGTTATTTAGTTTACAGATCTATTTTGCATGTGGAAAATATTGTATTTTGAATCTACAGTATTTGCTTTTTCTGGAAGCTTGACAAGATACTCTGTACTTGAGGGTTATTTTTCTTATTACTTAAAAAAATATTTTTCTACAGAAACCGTTTTTTATTCTGACCAATGCCAAAATCCCATCTGCTCCTCCCTTTGTGTCCCCCACTAGTGAAAAATGTCTCACCACACTCCTGGGCCAGCACATAGAGCCCTCACACTCAAGACAAATTACCACAGCTCAGAAACTTATATATACTTATGGCGATCCTAAGGAGACCGTATCATAGAGCTTTCTTGGCAAGATTTATTCAGAGAAGGGTTGCCTTTGCCTTCCTCTGAGATTAAGAGAATGTGACTTAGTAAGCCAAAAAGAGAACTCACTGCCATTACTGTGTGCATGTGTGTCTCTACATTATATGTGTATTTGCCGTCAGGTCACCTGTCAACTTATGATGATCCCATTAATGTCATAGGGTTTTCTTAGGCAAGGAATACTCAGAGGTGGCTTTGCCAGTTCCTTTCTCTGAAATACAACCTATAGCACTTAGTATTCATTGGTGGTATCCCACTCAAGTACTAAGCAGAGCTGGCCTTGCTTAGTTTCCAAGATCAGACAGAATCTAGTGCCTTTTTAGTTTCCTTTGGGAAGAAACCTTTGGACTAATAAAAGAATGGCATAAGATTTGAAAAATTCTGCAGTAATTCTTCTAAAAATGCCTGAAATTAAGCAAAACAAGTAACATTTTTTAAAAATGTGACTATGTTACCACGTCATTACTCCCCACCCCCACCCCCAATTTGTTACAGGTATCAACATTGCTTGTAACATGTTCCCTCTAAACTCTACAAATTGCTCAGATTGAGGAGCAAGCTCTGAGAGTACAACTTTATAAACAAGTGCTGCCCAGTGACTAAGATGGTTCTTTGCTTCAGATCTCCCCACTTTGCTGTTGCTTTTCCTTCTCGTAAGCACTAGAAGGGACTGGCTAACTGAGGTATGACTTGCAGTTCCACCTTGAGTGGCATAAAATGTGCACATTCCATATAACATCTGCAGTACTTACTGCCTACTGTCTCTTTCCTTTGCTTAAGCAAATTCATAGAAGTTCTCTGTGGCTTGTGCCCAATGACATCCTGAAACAGTGATTTTCAGGATATCTGGTATGGAGGAGTGGCAATTTTTTCCCTTTCCTGTTCCAGAGACTGGTACCACATGTGGGTCTATTGACTACAACTATTTCTTTCCTGGAAACTTGCTGTGGGTTAGCAGCTGATGGATTGTGGACGGGCACCTTGCTGTGGACCAACAACTAATGGCTCATGGACTGGCACCAGTCCAAGGACCACCATTTGGAGTAGCACTGTCTTAAAGAACCTACTGTTCTACCATTCACTCTTATTTTTCATGCTATTGCCTCTTAATTCCAAGTTGCTTCTTTTTTTGCATGCATCCCAGATTTGAATTATCAAGACAAAAAAAAAAGCACTTTGCTACTGACTTCTGTATATTTTCCTTTTGAGGAGATGGACGTGTTGGCAACAACATTCAGAACTGTTCAAGCTAAGATTGTAGCATGGGCTTATTCTTGCTTTATGTGGTCTGCACCATCTGATACTTTTGATATATGAGAAAGCAAAGGAATATGTCTAGGAGCCTTGGAAAGAGGCATCTTTTCATAAGATGAATGAAATATATGCTAGGATGAAATATGACTTGCATATTACCACCAAAGCCAGTTAAAATCCAGTCAATTACCTCCAGATGTTGGTTTTTGCTACAAGTTGAAACTTAGCACTACTGTAACTAGGTGTGATGCCAAGGCAAACTCCTTTGGTGCTTTATGATACTTGGAAGGTGCACGCATTAAATGAAAATATATGTTACAAGAATTTGATTTCTTTAAGCTTAGCAAGAGGAAGGATTTAATATGGGTTCTACCCATCTTCAAGGCTGTGGGGTTGGAAGAGGAACCCATGAATTATGATTTGCCTCTGCCTAATTATGTATATACGTTTCTAAACTGGAGTCCAAATGCTATACACTGTGATATACAAATCACTTAAGCCACTTATTTGCATATAGCTAGTCTTAAACGCCATTCTGGACAATATACCTAAGCTGCTTCTGGAAAACTAAAATGCCAGCTGAAATGGCTTGTGGTTTGTAGTCATGATATTTTGTGACTGTCAGTCTCTTCCTGGAAGAGTAAAATGGAAACAAATATTTCCATTTTGCTTGTTCTTGCTTCCCTAATTTTCTTATTCTTGATTTTGATTCTTTTTGTTTTTGTTTAAGGAAAGATCAACACAAATGCTGTTTGATGGAGAAGTACAAATGTTAAAATGAAATTTTGAAACGGAGAAGAAATTTTTGAAAAGATACAGTAGAAATGTCAACACGGCAAGGTAAAAAGCCAAGAATAAGATTTAAAATATTGCAGGATGCAAAAGAGAGAGGAGGATTTGACTTACCATCGCTGAAGACATACTATTATGCCTGTTGCTTAGATTGGATTAAAGATTGAATTCTTCTGGAGAAATGACCAATAAAAGAATTGGAAGAATTTGATGACAGGTTTGGATGGCACAGATACCTGTGCCATAATAAGTCAGCGGTGAATAAAGAATTTAATAATCATTGCATCTGGAAAACCTTATTAAAAATTTGGCTACAAATAGAGCAGAAATATTATACAAAACTTCCACTTTGGACATCACCTCAGGAAGCTTTTAGAATTACTCCAACAAAACAAGGAAAACTATTAACATATCAAGACATACTGAAATGGGATGGTGATAAACCTAGAATGAGAACAGCAGAAGAACTGAGGGCTTATGGACATGAATTAAACTGGTTCCCTTGGTGACAATTAAAATAAAGATTTAAAATGGATCAAAAGTTATACAGATTCGAGAGAAAAGAAAATGAATTAGGTCGACAGTTGAAAGAAAATTATAAGAAGAGAGTTTCTAAACTTTATAAATTGTTATTGAAGAGAGAAATGGAACCAGACATAATAAAAGAAATGATGGTTAGATGGGCTCAGAATGTGGTGCACTCAATTGAATTAATAGCCTGGGGAAAAGATAGGAAAGTAGATATAAAATTTATGCCAAATCTAAATTTAAGAGAAAACTTTTATAAGATGCTGCACAGATGGTATATGACCCCAGAGAGATTACAAAAAATAACTAAAAATGGGGACACGAAGTGCTGGAGATGTGGGGAGAAGGTGGGTTCCTTCTTTCATATGAGGTGGACTTGTCAGAACACGAAGAAATTTTGGAAGGGAATACATGATGAAATTCAAAAAAATTTGTAAAGTGAATTTTGAAATGATACCAGAATTCTATTTGTTAAATATGTTAGGTCAGAACAGGGAGATCAAAAGACATCAGAAGATATTGCTGTATTTGATCACGGCAGCAACATTGACATATGCCCAACACCGGAAAGAAAAGATAGAAATCAATTTAGAAGAATGGAAATTAAAAGACCAGGATATGGTAGAGACTGAAAAATCAGCAAATTCTTTGAAAAACAAAGCTATCCAGAACTTTGAAAGGGAATGGAAAGGGGTACTGGACTGGTTAAAAATATAAATTTATGAGATGATAAAGCAGAAAAAATCTTTGTGTAAAAATGAAGGTATAATTCAACTGGGGAATATAAATATGGAAGTGCGGGGAGGTTGGATATATCCATAATAGAGGTGTATATCCAGCTATTTTATGTGTGTGAAATATTAATAAAAATTTCTTTAAAAAAAGAAAAGAAATGTCAACATAAGCCCCAGGTTTCTCTTCTGGACTTCATAGCTCCATGGCTTAGACTGTATCATTAAGCCACGCCAAGGTATCATTGCTGTGATGATGTGGTGTTAGAGATGGGACTGAAAATCCATTTTGGGGTTCAGCTTCCAAATGACTGTGGTTCCTAAACACACCAGAAATGCCAACACCTATTTTCCTTTTAATTTTGAGAGCAGGATAATTGCAATAGCTTTCCCTTTCCAACTCCAAGTCAAATCTATCCTTGCTCAATTGGATGTCCTAAGAGAGTTGCTTCTGCCATCCCAACCTTGACCTTTGTTCTGACCCTTTGCTTCCTCTACATGGTTAACATATACTATCCCGGTTAAAAATAGTGGTACCATCAACAAAGTGATTCAGCTGCCTCAGAAGAGTGCGTAGCAGCTCTCACGTCTTCTATAGAAAGACTCTCTGCTATAAGAAAAAGTGGGGGGAAAGATTCAGCCACTTTCACTATCTCTGCTCTGTTTTGAGACTTCACCAGAAGTTAGGATTTCTACCAGATTGTCTCCAGGCCTGATCCTGGATGGAGATTCTGGGAAATGTAGTCCAAAAAAGTAACATGGCTCAACTGCTTTTCTTTAAAAAAAGTGCATATTTTAAAACTTGGTGTTTGGGAAGGATGCGTCTGCAAGACACCCAGGGCAGGTCAAACAGAAACAAGTTGGCATGCATAATAGTGATCCCTTCCTGCAAAATTCTAGTTTGCTTCTTGGTCACATTGGCTTTTCAATATAGGATGAGAGTAAGCAGTGATGGCCATGGCAGCCTTGTATCTAGCCTTTCCCTTTGTATATCAGTGATTGCAAACTGCATGCCCTAAACAGTCATGCTAATTTTATACTTTCTCTGCTCTGTAAAAATCAAGTCTTTTTCAGAAGGACTTCTATTAGTGCTTCAAATGCTTTGTTGATAATTATACAAATGAAGAAACCAGCAATCATCTTCAAGTATTTTGTATGATTAATTATCTTTTTTTTTCTTTGTTCCCACATGCATCTCAAGTACCAAACCTTGATATTACAGGGGCACACAAAGTTATAAAACCTCAGATATTCCTGTTGACAAAATCTAAAGATTGTAACATTAGAATATACAAAATATAACAGGAATCCACTGTAAACTTTCAAAGAGGAATTTTTCCCTCGTTACTAGTTGTTTTTTTTTTAATTCTCATTCATAAATAGTGTGAGTTTGAAAGAAATGACTCTCAGTCCAGCAACAGAGATAAAAACCTATGATTCTTGCTAGTGTAAGGTTTTCTAGCAAGGATTAATTGATTCATTCTTGCCTTTGAATTGCAAGTTCACTTAATCACATCAAGGAGTGCTGTAATTAATTGCAAAAACTAAAGGCGAATGTTCAAGAGTGAATGCATCCTTTCATTTTGCTTAGCAAAATACAATTAGTAATTATTACCGATTTCCTGGAGATAGTCCAGAGCAGAATTTAAAATATCTTCCATCAATAGGAAACTCATTTGTCCCTGGGGACACAAGTGCTTTGCTGCACAGTGATTTAATTCCTTGTTCCATAAGCAAAGTGGTAAATTTGTGTTACTCTAGAGTAGCCATTTTTTGCAACGATTCTCACTCTGGATTATCCATGGCTATGATATGACTACAACTACAGTAAAATGGGATTGAAACAGCCCAGTCTGTCTGTATATTTGTACCACCAGTTCAAAGATGAGAGAGGTTAGCACACTCTTATGTTATCCCAAGGCTGTCAATCAGCTAAAGTTTTCTTGTCCAATTAACTGTCTTTATTATTCATGCTTTGGCAAGGATATTCCTCCCTTTGCACTGAGACAAACTAATGACCTAATCTGTCTTTTTCATTTCAAATCTTTACAGTTGATTATATGATTCATGTTAATTGTTCATGGGAAATCACTTAGTGTCAGTAATTAATGTGACACACACACACACACAACCACTCATAGACTTCCTTTTAAGCTCAGCATATGTTACTCTGTCTGAGGTAAAAGAAACCATTTCTTTTTGTTTCCAGAGGCATGTTTGAATTTCATGAATAAATTGACTGTCTTCCCTTAATCTAATCCACATGACTATAGGAAACTGTATGTGTCTGTTAAAGCTTTGCTTCCCAAATAAGGGGGGGAAATGCCCCCACTTGGTCTCTGGAGTGTGCATACAGTGCTACAAACCAGTAACACCTATTGGCCAATCCTCTGGCATCTCATTTTTTTTCCAACTCTTTTAAATGTCCCAGTTTCTCCCTCCTCTTCCCACCCCCCCCCCTTTATCTTCAGCTTACTGCAAACTGAGTGCAGAATACAAAAATAGTTTGAACTCCATTCCTTACTGATAACTTTTGCCATCTTGATCACACTGTGATGTGGTTTGGTCATATGTGTCCTAAGTTTTAATTTGTGCAATGTTAGTGGGTATGGAAAGAACACTGTAGAGTTTTTAGATAGCTGAAGAGCTGCTATTTCCTTTAACTGGTCAAATGTGGCACCAAAGGAAAACAAAACATTATGGCCATTTCTGCACTACATTGTTATAGTGCTATTATTCCACTTCCAAAATCCTATGAAATCCTGGGGTCTGCAGTTTTGGGAGAGACATTTAGAATTCTCAGCCAGAGAGCTCTTGGGCCTTAGTAAACTACAAACCCCAGAATTCCACAGCATGTTGAAAGTGGAATAATAGCATTGTAACAGTATAATGCGGAAATGGCCAATGTTTGCCTCACAGACAATAACTCACTCCTGCCACAGCCTCTGGTCCTGGGTTCTTCTTGTTGCTTGAAGGAAAAGCAAATGACAAATGACAAACTGCAAACTAAAATAAAGCAGTAAGCTTAAACGTGAATCTTTGAAAGTTAATTCTATCAAAGTCAGTAGAGCTAACTTCAGAGAAAATATGTGTAGAATAGAAGCACCAGAGTAAAATATACTTTTATTTTATTTAAAAAAAAAAAAATTGCTGGACAAAGTCACTTCTCACAATTCACCCATTCCCTGAAGTCATTCATTCTGATGTTGCCATTGAAACTAATTTCTGTACTTGTTACACCAGGTTTCCAGATGTCTTGGGACTATTTATGTATGCATGTATGCATTTGCCTGAATCCCTGGAGAGGTAAGACCCACCATGTATACATAGGATTCTTGCCCTTCTTGGCTTAGTAAAATGACAGGTGGTGGTGGGTAGTTTGTCTAGGTAAATGGGGCATTTAAGTTCCACAGCTAACAATATATAAAAAGACAAATATATAAAAAGCCAACCTAGAATCCCATATTAGATAATGAGTGACCAGTCTCCAATATTATATTCTCATTCAAGGTCCTAAAGCAGGAATAGGCAACTGTTTGTGGTTAGGGGGACCTTGGACAGCCACACTCACACCATACCCCCCAAAAAACTTAAAAAGTTTTTTGCCCGCCCAAGTCTTCCCAGTCCTCCCACATTGTGGCCCTCTTTCGGCTTTTTTAGCCCTGGAGAAGCCTCTTTCTAACAGGAAATCAATCAGAAGCTGATTTCTTGGATCCCTTTCACACTACACAAAAATTATAGCACTATGATTCCACTTTAACTGCAATATTTCCATCCCATGGAACCCTGGGATCTATAGTTTGGTGATGCACCAAAATCTCTCTGGTTGAGAATTCTAAATACATCTCCCTAAACTGCTAATCCATAGGATGTTGCCATGGCAGTTCAAGTAGAATCATAGTATTATCACTGTGTAATGTGAAGGGGGCCCTGCTCACTGCTTGGGAAAAAGGCCTCTCTTGGGCCTCAATCCTACTAAAACTGTCTTCCTCACCTCCAGGTTCATTTGTGGGGAATTTTGGGACTAAAAAAATGGGATTCTTTAAAAAAAGAAGAAGAAGGGTCTCGGGGCTCCAAAAAACCCCAGGAGCCACATACATCCCATAACCTGGACTTTCCCTACCCCTGCCCTAGTGTCATGGGCCAGGACATGGTTTCCCCAGGTGAACAGTAGCCTTGAAGGAGGACAACCAGATGCAAGTGCACCAGGAGCTAACCAGGCTGGGACGAGAGCCAGCTACCTTCAGCCTTCTTAAGGAAGGCACAGGGCAGTAGCTCAATGCCAAAAACAACTCATGTGCTGCTAGCCCTTGCCTTGTGTTCTTTGGATTCCTTGCTCTTTGTGGGCCTGGATTTTCTGATCCTGGGCTGTCTGTCCATGTTGCCTGCTGGATTTCTGACCTTTGGAATATTTCTGGACTGTGAACAGGCAAGCTGTACTAACTGTTAGTGTCTCTGCTTGATTATGAATGGCCTCCTACTGACCCTGTACTCTGTTGCCTGGCACGGACAGCCGGTGTCTGCAACATCTAGAACATGTGATAGCTCCTGAGTTCCAGGAGTTCCTGGAGAAGCTGGATGATTTAGATCTATTTCACTCTGGCCTTCGGTCTGGTTATGAAATGAACGTAACTTTAGTCACCTTGGTAGCCTGGGAACTAGATAGAGGGAGTTTGTTCCCATTGCTTTTGCTGGACCTCTTGGTTGCTTTTGAGGTCAACTATGGCATCCATTTGGGGCCACCTCTGGGGAGCACTGTGTTATGATAGCTCTGATCAGTTCAGAACATTCTGCTGGGAGACTCTTGTTCGACACCCTGGCTATTGCCCCATGGGGTCTCTTAGTGCTCTGACTAGTCACCCATATTTTTTAATACTTACAGAAAACTGTCTTTATCCTCACCACAACCTTGTGAGATAGATGAGTCTAGGAGCAGATGACCAGCTGAAGATCACCTAATAAACTTCATATTTACGTGTGGAAGGGCACTTGACTGTATCTCCAAAGCCCCACTTCAGCACTCTAACCACTGCATCCTTATTGACCAGTGGCCAATGATCATGCTAGCTGAGGATTATGAGAGTTACACCTGGAAGGACTACAGAATATCATGTCACATCTTGGCAAGCGACTAAAATTGACCTGACTGTTGAACCTTCTGGCAGTATAGATGACTTTAGCTGATGCATGACACTTCTCTTGCCAAGAGAAAAACTGAGGAACTATACCTCATCAGTATGTAGATCTCAACACAGGAATGGGCAGTGTTTGGCTAGGAGGCCATATACATCCCCACTGCCCCCATTTCACCAACATTGATGGCAGAACTGTGCTGTCTAAAAAAAAAAAAAAAACTCATTGGGGATAGCACAAAAATTACGAAAGGTCTTCTCTTCCATTGGGAATGGACCATTCCAGAAAGGAAAAAGACTCTTTCCTCTCCTTTGTGGTAATGTGAGACAGCATTCCATACCCTCCAACATTTCACACATGAAAGCCAGGACGTGTGGGGTGAAGTAATGTAAGGGTGTGAGCAAGAAGGCAAAAAGTTATTAATAAGGAAGAACACATAAGCTAGGAAAAGTGCAGCATTTTGCTTTTGCTTGAGTCTACTGAGACGGGGAAGGCTCTGTCCCCTTGTCTCCTCTCTCCAGTGTTGAGTACAAATTAATTTTGCAATTTGAACTCAGTTTGCAGCAATTGAAGTAGAATGGGAACAAAGGGGGAAAGAGAAGGAGAGAGAAACTGGGATATTTTAAAAGCAAATAGAAAGTGGGACAAGAGAAGGTTAATCAGGATCGTCCCTGCCAAATCAGATCAGGTGGAGGGTATGGCATTCTACCTCTCTTCTGGACTAGAGAGAGCTACTAGAGTTGCTGAGAAGTACACCCAACTCTTGTGTTAGATAAGGGGTAGGAGCAAATTCCATTTTAGAAAATTCTCAGGGGCTTCACTGAAGTGGTGGTCATGGGCCATTTCTGCACAAGGTTGATACATCATAGCAGCATCAAATTCTTACCTTCCCGTCTGCATGTTGAACTGTTGTAGCTTTGTAGTTTTCCTTGTGGTTCTGCACATTTTCAGCTCCTAGAACAGTTCGCTGCAGTTCACTGAGATGCAAAACCACTGTATGTGAAAACCAGAAAAACTCCAGTGTAAATCTCCCATTTACTTTTTACTTTTTACCATGTACTTTATTTTCTGCTTTGGTTTTTGCCTACATGCAGAAGTGTAGCATCAATTCACATCGCAGAAGTGGCCGGCTATAGGCGTTCCCAGGCTGTCCCTTCTGTCATTTCTGTCCCTATCTCTCTCCGCCCATCAAAGGACAGGCTGCCGTCATTATTGTCTTCCTGTCTTAAACAGACAGCGGGAAGAGAGTGGATCTGGTAATAGACTGTTAAAACGTGGGTTTTTTTCCACGTATCAATGAACATACATTCCTACACACAAACGTAGCAACACAGAAATGTGTTAAAAATGTATGTGTGTTTTTTAAAAAACAGACCAGTTAGTGATGGCAGGGCAGGGAATGGGAGTGGCCAGGGACTTGCTGTTGTAGATGCAGCAACCGCTGTTCTCTGCAGTAGTACGATGTAAATAGGGTGGTGCAAACAGCACAGTTTCTGAATTTTTGAATTCAGTTTCCAAATCAGAGTATAAAAACACCACTCCTGACACGCAATGAACCGCTCCTCCCCTCTCGTGCGGAAATGGCTATAGAGTCATAGAATCATAGAGTTGGAAGAGACCACAATGGCCATTGAGTCCCACACCCTTCTGCCATGCAGGAACACACACTCAAAGCACCCCCAGCAAATGACCATCCAGCCTCTGTTTAAAACCCTCCAAAGAACATGACTCCGCTAGACTCCAAGGCAGCATATTCCACTGTTGAATGGCAAAAGAACAAGACCAAAAATGCCAGCATATTTTAGCTGAAATCTCTTAACTGCCAGCAACTAAGTTTTTGATGAGCAGCGGGGAACCTTCTATAAAAGCTGGAAAACCATCCAATTCAGACTATGGGGAGCCAGATTCGGCTCCAAGAACCAATGTGCTCCATCTCAGTCTGTTAAACACACATATGCACACACACAAATTTTAATATACTCCACACATTCTAAAGAGAGGAAGAGGCAGTGAAGGTTAAGTGCTATACTTCAAATAGTTTTGTAATATGGAAGTCAATCCTTTAAAAAGGGGCTAAAACGCTTCAGTAGGAGGCAAGTGTACTTCTACTGTCTCTTTAACCTGACATTCATTTCTAATTGTTCAATCTTGTGCAATTTTTTTTAACTAAAAAAAGGAAAAGCATTATCTCTGTGTGATATCAATTTGTTTCTTAAGGCAAAGAAGGAGCATGGTGCAAAAGGGAGGAAAAATACCTCAAAATCTTTTACCTTAAGATCACTTTGGTGGTGGAAGTAATGTAACCCCAGTCAGCAACTCTTTCCTGGTCTTATCCTCCTGATCTAAATATGTAGTAGACAGTCTTATTTCATAACTTATATGCTAGGAGCCAGTGTGTATTTTGCTTTTTTTCAATGGAAAAGTTCCTAAATTTGAATGGTAAACTGGGTCCAGCTGTTAATTGTGAAGAATATAAAAAAAAAAGCACATTTAAAGAACTGTGTTCCCCTTACATAAACACAAAATGAGGAGGGGTTATTCTTTCAAAATTGGTGCTTCTGTGCTTACTGCAGGAAATCCTGGCTATTGAAATGTACACAAGTCATTTACCACTGCTGGTACAGCTGCTGTCTTTTCCCATTTATACACTTCCCCCATTTATCTGACAGGTGAGGGACCAGAACGCTGTCAGAAAATGGAACTGGTTGAAAAGCAGGAGCCATGTACCATACTGAAGGGAGCATGACGGACTTACGGAGGCTCATTTGGGACCAACTGAGCACCCGCCACTGACAAAGTCTCTCAGCCAGCTTAGCACCATTTTCCCCCTCTCAGCTTGCTTTACAAGCCGTGCACACATGCGAGCGGTTCCAAGTGAGCCTCTGATGAAAGACCAGAATCCCTGCTGAATTAGTGGAACTTGTCCTTAATTTCAAAGTGTCAAAAGAGCAAGTTGTCAGATAATGGGGCATCAAAAGGCAGGAGCTTCCTGTATTTATTTATTTGTTGAGTTGCAAATAAAAATGGAATCTATAAATTAACTTCTTACAACCATTCAAGATATAAAGGCGTTCCCATGGATTTGGAAATAGCAGCCAAGATCCTGTTAGCCAGTGTAAATATGGTGGCCTAAGTGGGTGGCAATGGCAAAGTAGGCAACGCAGTAGTGGGAGCAAAATGGCTGCAGGCCTTTGCTGCAGCAACGGAAGAGGGATGGCATGAAAAGAGAGTTTTATTTGGAGGCAGAAACACTTTGGTCTTCCATCCCCTTGCAGCCACTGTACATCTCTCCCAAAGAGGCCTTACATTTAACAGAGCATCGTTTGGGTGTAAGGGCCTTACGACACTACACTGTTATAGTGTTGTTATTACACTTTAACTGCTGTGTCAACATCCTATGGAATCCTAGGATTTGCAGCTTAGGGAGGAGCATTGAGAATTCCAAGCTAGACAGCTATGGGGCCTCGATAAACTCCGAACCCCAGAACTCCACAGAATGTTGCCAAGGCAGTTAAAGTAAAATAATAGCACTGTAACAGTGCAATATGATAGGGCCTTAAGTCACATAGAGGGTTCCAGCCCCTATTTCAGCATTACATGAGAACTGCAGTCATCTCAACATTTTCTTTTAATCCCATACCCTCCAAATGTCCAGATTTGACAGAGATAGTCTTGATTAATATTCTGCCATGCAACTTCTTCAGATGGTTTTAAAAGGTCTGGGTTTTTCCTTCTTCCTCTTCCCACTTTCCCCTGTTATCCTCAGCTTAATTCAATTGCTGTAAACTAAGTTTAGACTGCAAAAGCAGCTTGTAGAGGAGAGGAGGGCAAAATTTTGTTCTTCCCAGTAGGCTCAGCCAAAAGCAAATGTTTGCAGACTCTCCTATTTTACAGGCGCTTCATCATTAATAACTTTTGCCATCTTGACTACATTCTGATGATGCTTAGCCGTGTGTCCTGGTTTTCATCTGTGAAGTGTTGGAGGATTTTTAATCCAGGGATGGGAATTATTTTGATTTCCAGATCAGGATTGTCTCCCTGGCAGGACCAATCACACAGGATTTTCTCTGGGATCAATCTGGTCAACAATAGTATGTCAGAGCCTGTGGGTCTCAAATCCCTTCTTTCTTTCTTGACATTATCTGGCACTGTTACTTCCCAAAACCCATTTCCACATTCTTCTTATTGGAAAGATTTGCCTTTATCTATTACTTGGTGATTGGAAATACATGGTACTTTCATGACACACAATTACAGCAGTGTGATTCCACTTTGGCCCTTTCCACACGGGTATATAATACGAATCAATGCGACCTCCAATGGAGGTCTTCCACACCTTGTGGTGCGTTTGATCGCATTTATTTTTTTGTTTCCACACGTCAATCCGCATAGGCACGGTCCGAACTTGCGTAAGTGCGCACTTTTTGAAAACCTTGAAAAATGTGGCTTTTTTCCCGAGATGCGGGTTTGTGCGCACCTGCGGACGTGTGTGGAAGCGCAGATACGCACCTGATTCGCCCATGGGAGCCGCAGAGGGCGGGACGTGGGCGTGACGAGCCTCGGCGGTTGGCCCCGCCCCACAAGGAGCCGGACGCCGCCATCTTGTTTTACTCGGTAAGCGGCGAAGAACAGGAAAAAGAGGGAGGATTTTAGGTACGTGGGTTATTCCACTTATTAGTATGTTTACCAGTTCAAATCATATGGAGACACAAGCGCATGGGCCTCTTGGCGGTTCGGGGGGTCGCGGGTATGGGTTTGGGGCGCTCATGACTTCTTGGGGGGGGCTGCCCAGGGATATGTAATGCAAAATCCCCTTTTCTTCTGAGGAATTCGGGCCTACAAAGCCCGGGAGCAGTCTCCAGCTGTGGAAGCCGGGGTGGACACACCAGGGGGGAGGGGGCCCCAGAATTGAAGCAAGATGAAAGCATGGGCAGTGTGGGGGCTGTTCAGGGGTCCAATTGTAAATATCCCGTTTTGCTTATTCTTCGAATTGTTACATTTAAAACAAGTCTGGGGCGCCTGGCTATGGAACAGTGCTCTGGGGCTCTCATGCCAGTCGCCCTGATGTGACTTGAGCGTGGAGGCAACTGGGGCAGGTGCGCAGTGGGGGCCAAAATGTGTGCAGATGGGGGTGGGGGTGGTGCTGGCCCAGTTTTTAAAAGGGAGCTCGCAAGGCACTCTGGCGAGCAAGCTGCGAGGACGGGTGGAGCGGGAACACATCTAAATGCTGTCCTCTCTTGCCAGGCTCATGGGAGGCGGCCCATGGGGGCAGCAGCGCCTAAAGGGGGCCCTCTCTTTGCAGGCGCTGCGTGGACACCAGCTGCACACCTGGCCAGAAAGCTGGGGGGAAAGAACCTCGACCGCGTCCCTGCAGGTGGCTCGGAAGAGGCTGCAACCGCCACCAAGGTTCCCCAAGCACCTGCTGGGGGGTGGGGAGGGGAGGCGCCATGGGGGCAGCAGCGCCTAAAGGGGGCCCTCTCTTTGCGGGCGCTGCGTGGACACCAGCTGCACACCTGGCCAGAAAGCTGGGGGGAAAGAACCTCGACCGCGTCCCTGCAGGTGGCTCGGAAGAGGCTGCAACCGCCACCAAGGTTCCCCAAGCACCTGCTGGGGGGTGGGGAGGGGAGGCGGCCCATGGGGGCAGCAGCGCCTAAAGGGGGCCCTCTTCTTGCAGGCGCTGCGTGGACACCAGCTGCACACCTGGCCAGAAAGCTGGGGGGAAAGACCTCGACCGCGTCCCTGCAGGTGGCTCGGAAGAGGCTGCAACCGCCACCAAGGTTCCCCAAGCACCTGCTGGGGGGTGGGGAGGGGAGGCGGCCCATGGGGGCAGCAGCGCCTAAAGGGGGCCCTCTCTTTGCGGGCGCTGCGTGGACACCAGCTGCACACCTGGCCAGAAAGCTGGGGGAAGAACCTCGACCGCGTCCCTGCAGGTGGCTCGGAAGAGGCTGCAACCGCCACCAAGGTTCCCCAAGCACCTGCTGGGGGGTGGGGAGGGGAGGCGGCCCATGGGGGCAGCAGCGCCTAAAGGGGGCCCTCTCTTTGCGGGCGCTGCGTGGACACCAGCTGCACACCTGGCCAGAAAGCTGGGGGGAAAAGACCTCGACCGCGTCCCTGCAGGTGGCTCGGAAGAGGCTGCAACCACCACCAAGGTTCCCCAAGCACCTGCTGGGGGGTGGGGAGGGGAGGCGGCCCATGGGGGCAGCAGCGCCTAAAGGGGGCCCTCTCTTTGCGGGCGCTGCGTGGACACTAGCTGCACACCTGGCCAGAAAGCTGGGGGGAAAGAACCTCGACCGCGTCCCTGCAGGTGGCTCGGAAGAGGCTGCAACCGCCACCAAGGTTCCCCAAGCACCTGCTGGGGGGTGGGGAGGGGAGGCGGCCCATGGGGGCAGCAGCGCCTAAAGGGGGCCCTCTCTTTGCGGGCGCTGCGTGGACACCAGCTGCACACCTGGCCAGAAAGCTGGGGGGAAAGAACCTCGACCGCGTCCCTGCAGGTGGCTCGGAAGAGGCTGCAACCGCCACCAAGGTTCCCCAAGCACCTGCTGGGGGGTGGGGAGGGGAGGCGGCCCATGGGGGCAGCAGCGCCTAAAGGGGGCCCTCTCTTTGCGGGCGCTGCGTGGACACCAGCTGCACACCTGGCCAGAAAGCTGGGGGGAAAGAACCTCGACCGCGTCCCTGCAGGTGGCTCGGAAGAGGCTGCAACCGCCACCAAGGTTCCCCAAGCACCTGCTGGGGGGTGGGGAGGGGAGGCGGCCCATGGGGGCAGCAGCGCCTAAAGGGGGCCCTCTCTTTGCGGGCGCTGCGTGGACACCAGCTGCACACCTGGCCAGAAAGCTGGGGGGAAAGAACCTCGACCGCGTCCCTGCAGGTGGCTCGGAAGAGGCTGCAACCGGCCCAAAGGTTTCTCGCTAATCAGCTTGTTGAATGTGGGGTGCGGGGTCAAAAAAGGCAAACAGAACCATCACAATAGAAATGTAAAAAATTTAATATCATTGTGTAAAACTGTTTCAAAACCAAACATACATACATAACTATTTACAGATATTCACAAAACCCGCAAGATTGGTTTTCCCCTCAAGATGCCCCCTCACAGTGGCCGCGCACCCCGACGCAGCTCTGCCCGGAGCGACCTGAGGGAGCGCCTCATGTCCCCGTACTGCCCCTCCAGGGCCTGTGACAGGTCCAGTATCGACCTTTGTGCAGATTCATCTGCAGGGAAAGAAATGTGAAGCGTCATTCCCAGACCCTCCATGCGCTGTGACGGTCCTGCCACCCCTGACCCAGCCGCAAATATACGTACAGAATTTCTTCAGGGAGTTCTCCAACTCCCTGACCTGTTGCCAGCGCGGCCCGCACAGGCGATAGGCATCGCTGGTGTCGAGGCCCTGTTGAAGTTTCAAGAAATGAAAAATCAGACATTGCGGGCGTGGTTGACTATCTTGGTTTCGATTTGCAGATGGCACCAAACAAGAATTGTGTGGTTTCTTACCTGCCGCGATGGACCCGGGATCCGCCCACCGACCCCTCCTCGCTGGCGCTGCCACCTTCCATGACACCAGCTGCAACTGAAAGAGAAGGAGTGATGCAGAGTGTTCGGTCCTCCACTAGCAAAGCATGAGGGACGTGGGACTTTGAGATTTGGCTCACCTTCCTCCGCCACCACCTCAACTTCCTCCCCGACGACGATCTCCAGCCGTTCCTGGCTGGACGAGGAGGGTTCGTGCTGCTCCACCCCTTCCTCTCTCTCAGGGCTGGAGTGCGGTGGACTGATCCGCTGTTCCTGCGGGTCTGAAAAGTGGAGAAAAATGACTTTTAGAGGGGGGGAAGTCTGCTCTGGTGGTGTTGGCGCAGGCATCTTTCTTGACACCCTGCCACAGCTTTTCTGACTTTGCAACTGTTTGCGCAAATGTCGCCTGTTGAGTAGTCAGAACCCAAAGTAAAATAATTTTGGCAACTTCTCCCGAGAGCGTTACATTCTTACCTTCCCTTTCGGACGATGTTGCCGCCGCCACATCCTCCTGGTGGCGTCCCCTCGACCCACGCCTTCTCCGTCCTGTGGAAGCAGAACAGAACTCTTGCTGAGTCCGCGCACCAGAGGAGCATTAC
This sequence comes from Ctenosaura bakeri, assembly GCA_948474755.1. Lineage (NCBI taxonomy): Eukaryota > Metazoa > Chordata > Lepidosauria > Squamata > Iguanidae > Ctenosaura > Ctenosaura bakeri. Next base: position 159,716 of record CAOLHI010002833.1, on the reverse strand, counting down.
ACCCTTGCCCCTCAGCGGCGGGAGGACCCCAATGGTTCGAATGAGATCGAGGTCCCCGAAAGGTATGGGGGTGGGAAAGGTGCTTACGGTGCCCTCGGGTCCTGTCGCTCCAGGAAGGCCGCCCAGCATGGACCCACAGGCGTAACATTTGCCCGAAGAAGGGGGGCTTCGCGGCACGTGGGGGGTGGCCGTTGAAGCGCCTCATGGCGTCGTAGAAGGCGCCCTTGACCACCTTAAATTTTGAGTTGACCTGGGCGGCTGTCCTTTCGTAGCCGCCCCTGGTCAGCCTCCGTGCGATGGCCTCGTAGTACTCCCTGTTGGGGGCATTGGTGCTGCGCATCAGCACATTGAGGCCACCACACCAGCGGACGAGGGACAGCATCTCCCTGGTTTCAAAGTCGCTCCAAAGAGCGCCCTCCCTCTCCATCCCTTCTGCCCGCCCACGCAACACACACAGCTAACCACACCACCACACAAAACACCTGCAGCACACTCACCACACAAACAACACCCTCACACACCTGCAGGACACGCCCAGCACTCACCACGCAGACACAACAGCAAGCCACACGCAGCAGAGCACACACAACTCCCAGACACTCTCAGGAGACACAGACAGCACACCCAAACACACAGGTAAAACACAAACAGCACAAACAAACCAAACACACCAGCCACTGAAAGAACAAACGCACCAGGAGGATATAAAGAGGGGCAAAGGAGGAAGTGAAGGTGCAGGAGAAAGGAGGGGGGTTCAAGAGGGGAGATAAAGGTGGTGAAAGGAGTAGAGGTGGGGGGAAGGAGAATGGGGGAGCAGAGAAAGAAGGCAGAAAAGTTTTTAGAATAAGGCAAAAGAGTAACCAACAATCTCCACAGCTCCAAAACAAACACCCTCCTCTCCTCTCTCTCAAACCCACAAAATGGCTGCAGTTCCCCTGTCCTCCAATGGGGGTCTCCCAGCGCTACTGCGCACGCGCGATCGCGCGATCACACAGAGCCACACAGTGCCTGCAAGGAGGCGGCCATTTTGAGTGTGGAAAAGGCTGTGGTTGGGCTCCGGCTGCCTTCTAGCGCGTTTATTTTCACCAAAAAACCATGGATAGCCTTGTGTCCAGCCCGCAGGACTCTGGCAGTCGCCCGGAGACTGATTTTGAATTTCGGAGAAAGAAAAGCCGCGGAAGGGGCGTGGCTTGGCGTCCCTCGGAGGTGAGGGACCTTATGGATATCTGGGGGGAACAGAGGTTCCAAGCTGAGCTCCAGGACAGCTACCGAAACATTGAAATATTCGAGGACATTGCCAGGGAACTGGCTAAGGGGCCATAGAAGGTCCGCGGAGGAGTGTAGGACGAAGACGAAAAGGATGCGGTTGCTGTACCGCCGCGCCGTAGCTGCAAACAAGCGCAGCGGCAACTGCAGAGTCATCTGCCCCTACTTCGAGGAGCTGTCAAGAATTTTGGGGGGGGGACGCGAGCGCCAACCCCCCAGGCTTGTGTCCAGCCTTAGGATCGCTGAGGAGGAGCCTCCAACAGCATCGCACCCACGTGCTTGCGAAGGTGCGCAGTTTTTCACTATCATCGCATTTTCTTTCCCCTAAGTTTAAACCCCCACAAACCTATGCCTTGCTTTTTCTTCCCAGGGGATGATGCGTTGTCCAGCGAGGACCTGTTCGTGGGAAACGAGGATAACTCCTCGGGAGAGGAACAGCATGGTAGGTTGGGTGAATCCGCGGAGGGGCCAAGAAGCCATTGCTGTGTTATCCTCTTCAGCAGTCAATCCCCATGGCCATTGTCACATTGCCATGGCGCAACAGTGGTCCTTGGTGATGAGTGCTGGGGGAGACAGTCCAACACGCGGGGGCTAAACCCAATTCGCCATTGCCCCGGACAAAAGCCTTGGCTGCCATGCCAGCAATGCCTGGGCAGTGCCTGGATTTTACTGCCTTGTCATGAGTGGATGATTCAAAGGGGGGAGGGAGGCCATTTTCACAAATTGGATCCTGAGGGATGGGCGGCAGCAAGTCCAACCCTTCAAAAGCAGGTTTTCCGAGTACCTATGAGCCATCACATGTTGCGCGCATAAGGTAACTTGGATTCCAGTTGTCTTATGCCTTTTGAAATGTGGTTTCTTTCCTTTTTTCCCATTGTGCTCTTGCCACCCACAAGAGCAATGAAAGTGGAAAGTCTTCACAGAATAGAAAGGAAGGGGCGGATCATTTTTTGGCCCTTCCCAGAGGGCTCTTGCAACGTCAGTGTGGGGGGGGGACCAACCAGGAAGGTTCTATCTTGTGTCCCCACCAACTGATTTCTGGGCTGCAGTTCACTTTATGGCTCCAATTCCAAACACAGATCAGAAGAGTGGGTGATTTCTAAACCATTGTCCACTGGGCTTTCATGCACCGTAACCACCAGAGCCTTCTGCAGCCTGAAAGACAAGGAAGGTTCTATCTGGCATACATTTTCATTGTTCTCGCTTTAAGAAGTGAGCCACAGTCTGCAAACCCCGTGTGAGAAATCCCACCCAGTGACTGTTAAATCTGCCAAGAATTTAACTTTTCTTGCCCCACTCTTCACCTTCCAGGGGCCGAGGAAAGACCTTCCACCCCAGTGGAGATGAACGCCCACAGCGCGGCGCCCTGTGTTGCCACTGGTCCGGGAGAGAGCAGCATGCAATCCGGTTCATCCCCAGGTGAACACACACAACAACGGCACAATGCATGCAACCGTACAACTCTGTGTGGTGCGCTCACCTACCTCTTCCAACCCGATACATGCACAACTCAGGGGCAGGAATTGGAAGGAATGGGGAAAAATCTAACCAGGAACAAGGTGAGCTCGTTAAACAATGGGAGCCCCAGCAGCAATGCCAGATGCGTTAGGAGCGTTGTCATCGGATCCGACGAGCTTTTCCGATGCCGCCATCCAAACAGCCCCTGAAATTTACCTAAGATTCATTCCCCCACGCCACCCGCCGGTGCACACCGTCGCAATTGGCAATCCCAGCTAGGCACAAGGCAGGACCCTTTTGACCACCAAAAATGTCAATTGCCAGAGAAAGACTTCCAAGAATAAACATCCCACAATTGCTAACACTTTACTTTCTGATCATTTCCAGTCCCCTCGGAGGATGCGGGGAATGGAACCGCCGCCGCTCCAGCGCGCAGCCCGGCAGTGATGTCTCCAAGGTCCAGGCTCCGGATGTCGCGGTTCAGGGACCGGAGCGCCAGCCACAGTGACACCTTTACCGCTGCGGTGGCGACTATGGACTTTATCGGCGACCAACGGCGGCTGGACAGAGAGCAGCGAAGGAGTTTGTATGAGAGGGATGCCAGCACAGCCGCTCAGGAGCGACAGCAAATTATCTCGCTCCTGAACGTCTGTGCTGACGCGATGCAGCGGATAGCTGCTGTGGCCGAAAAGCGTGGCGGGCCCGCTTGCACTTGTGGGGCCTCTGGAGTTGCGGCGCCAACAGTGCCCGAGGGAAGTCAGGGCATTGCCCCGACAGCCACCCCAACATCATCGGTCCAACAAGCCGAGGCGCGGAAGGTTGTGCGCCGCAAAAAACCCCGCGAACCATACAGCCCGTAAAAACCAATCCCATGTTTCATCCGGTTGGGGCTCAAAATTTGGGGGTTGTTTGTTTTTTTTTGTTTGTTGTTGGTTGTTAGTTTAACAGTGATCACACTGATTAAGCTGGTTTTCCTGACCAGAAATATGCTGGCAAGGGAAGGAGCTTTTGTCATTGGTTCAGTTCTACAGTCATTTGAGATAACTGGATCCATTGTTGCACATCTGACCCTGTCAATAAAACAAAACCAGTTTGCCTGATTGTGTTGAATTAAGATACTTGACAGTGTTCCAGTCAGAAGGTGCCACATTTGTTCTGGGTTTCTTTTATGTTATTGTAGACATAAATAAAAAGGGGCATGTAAATAGGAAGTGCTTACTCATGGCACAGCACACGGTGCAAGAGCCATTGCATAAGAAGGAACATTTGCAATCATTCTGCCATCAAATGCCAGAGTAAGATGCACAACCTATTTACAATGAAGAACACCTACAGATGTCCACACCTATTGTTAAATTGACCAAACCGCAAGCGCAACGCTAAAAATAATTTTGTCATTTTGTGGATGTGAAGTAGTATTCACACTAAAATGCTTTAAGGTTCGGTTTGCATTGTTGATATTCGTGTTCCACAGTTTTATAACCGCAATAAATATTTTCAGACAATGTTGCAGTCTAACGATTTATTGGTAAAACTACAACGTGGTGGAAATGTTTGAACGTGGCTCGCCATGGTATGGCGCCATTGCAAACCTAGTAAACAAGGAGATTGGAAATACAGCAAAACAGAACTAGGGAGACCATGCACAACCACCCAAGACATAAATGTGCCTAGCCGCAACATGAAGAAGGCGCTATTCGCAGCCGCTGGCTATGAGGCTAGCGATTGCGCTCCTCACCCTTTCCCCTTCTTTGATCCGCCTTGCGGACGCCTGGGGACGGAAGTCCTCATCGCAAGGTGGAAGGGTTACAGGTGGTGGGGGCTCGATATCAGGGTGTAGCAAATGACCCTTGGACTCGCAGATGTTGTGCAGAACAACGCACGCCGCGATGACCGGAAGGTAGTTTTGCTCTTTCACAGTCAGTGGGGCAGACAGGCAACCCCAACGTGCCTTCAGCCTTCCAAACGCCCTCTCCACCACATTCCTGCACCTATTGAAGACTCTGTTGTATGCAGTCTTCTGCGGGTCAAGCTGTCCACCGTAAGGCTTCATAAGCCAACGACAAAGGGGGTATGCTGCGTCAGCCAAGATCAGCGGGCCAACCTCAACACCCGCAATGGTGATGGTTGGGTTCTCCGGGACAAATCTTCCCGCCTCCATGGCATGCCAAAGGGAAGAGTGGCGGAAGACAAACGCGTCATGCGTTCTCCCCGTGTACCCCAGGACAATGTCCACAAATCTCCCGGCATGATCCACCATGCCCTGGAGCAGTATGGAGAACGCACTTTTCCTGTTTATGAATTCCTCTCCTCTACCCTTTGGGGGCCGCACCGGAATGTGCGTCCCATCCACCGCCCCAATACACTGCGGAAACCCCATCTGGTGGAAACCATCCATGATCTGAAAGAGAAGAAAACATATGAAAAGCTTCTAGTTTTAAAAGGATGCAAACGCGCGAGCAGAAGAGAAAAGGGGAAATCGCAGGGCAGGAAAGGCCCTGATGTCTAATGCCCAATGCTTCCAGGAGGTGTGGGATGGGTTCTCTGGCGCGTTGGTACACTCCTGTCAGAAGTGGGGCGAATGCTGAGTGCTGGCCAAGGTACTTCTCGTTTCATGGCCAAGAGAGTGCAACCATGAGGCCTGGAGAGCGTGCAGTGGTGCAGTGTGGGAGAGTGGGGTTGGATTTCCAAGTACTCACCCTCCGATAGTCTCCCAGGCACACCGTGGATGGCAGAAGCACCTGCTCCATGGCCAGGCAAACCTCAATCACCACGGCCGCCACTGTGGAGATCCCAAGACCGAATGTGTTGGCCGTCTTGCGGTATAGCAGGGGGGATGTCAACCACCAAACCGTGACGGCCACTCTCTCCTCCACGGAGATGGGTTGGCGCATCTCCGTGCTGCTCCTCTGCAGGTGTGGACGCAGATGGTCTGCGATCTCAAAGAGGGTGGCCTTTGTCATGCGGAAGTGGTACAACCACTGATCCTCGTCCCACTTCGCAGAACCTCCTCGGTCCACCAGGTCCGGTTCATCCTCTGCCTGGCCCACCATCTCCTGGGCCGTGGGACTCGGCACGAGGGACCTCTCATCAGGGCCGCATAATCCACGTAATCGCCCTCGTTGTCCTCGTAGAGCATCTCCCTCCTTGCTCTGTCACGGGCCCACTGCCTCTGCATGGTGTCCACCACTATGCCCAGGACAGTCATGAGGGGCGCAAGAGCACTTAACACACTCTCCATAACCTCACCGTCCATGGTCAAACTCTATGAGGAAACCGGCACACCAAATAGCCAGGAATCACGCTCACGAGCAGAAAAACACCTCTTCTGGCCTAGATATGGCGATGAAGAAGGAGGGCGGGACACTGTGGGAGGACCGAAGGGCCGTTGCGTGCATGCGTGCGTGCATTCGCAAGCACGCACGTGCGCAGTGACGCACGGCCGCATTTTTTAAAAAAAAACCCCGGCCAATCACGGACGAAGTGGGCGTGGTTAGGAAGCGAGCGGGAGATGAAATCCGATTACAGTGTGGATCTGCAGACACACGCTAGTGCGGAACACGCTAGAGCTGTGTGGAACGTTAGAAAATATAATCCGCAATTGCGCAGATACAAATAAAACCCGCCAGAACCGTCCCTACGCGATTTCGCGACCACGTGTGGAAAGGGCCTTTGTTAGCTTCCATCCTTTGGAGTCATCCTTTAATGAAGGGCATTTCAACTTCTTAGTCTAGTGTCTCACCAAACCACAAGTCCCAGGATTCCATAGGATCCAGCCACAGCAGTTAAAGTGGAATCACACCATGTGTTGTTAAGGGGCCTGTAGCTACTATAAAACATCCCAGGTTAAAAATAGTGGTGTTTTTCTGCATTAGGAAAGTGCCCTGTATAAAGTAGGCATGCCTGTGTATTTTACAGTTATGCTTGCTTTATTGAGTAAATGATAGAGAAACCCACTATTACTATCTCCAGTTTACACCTTCCAGCCTGGGACATTTCACCCCAATATTTATGCACCCCAGCTGGTCTCCTTTCCCATTACTACATGTTTAAGAGTTTGCTGCACAATGAGGGAAAGTCCAGGAGAGGCAAACTGATTTTCACTGCAGTCATCTTTGGAATGTGAAATATTTCTTGAGGTGATCCCAAGAGCTGAGCAGGGAAACAAAGTCTGGTCTTACGAGTCAGTACTGCCAGAACTGCAATTTACAACCTCCATTCCTCAGGCTAATAGGTCTCTTTCCTAAGCTGTTTCACCTTCAGGTAGCATCAGACTGATCTTAAGCCTTGTCTCCGAACACCCGGGGAGAAGGAGTATATTAACCTACAGCTCGTAAATATAGTAATAAACTGAAGTTTAGTCCAGGTTTGGGGGGAAGGGTTAAGTTGCACGACATCTCTCAGAATCTATCACATTTGTCTGTGCTGACTGGGGCTGATGTGAGTTGCAGTTCAACAATATCTGGAACACCACAATTTGTCCACCTTTGGTTTAGTGCTACCTCAAAACACAGCCAATGCAATCCATGTACAAATGTGCAGAATGTAAACCAGCCAACCTTGTGAATGTGGTATTTGCATATGGCCCAGGGCATATATCAATCTTCAAGGAAACATAAGTCCTGTCTTCTTTTTATGAGGCCTATCTCACAGTACAAGAGTTTGCTGTGGTTTATTTATGCTATACATTTATAGTGTTGCATTCTACTTTAATTGTCATGGCAACAGCTCATGGAATTCTGGGAGCTAAAGTTTAACGGCTGGTATTTAGAATTTTTAGCCAGAGCATTCTACTGATTCACCAAACTACAAACCCCAGGATTCCATAGGATGTTGCCATGACAGTCAAAATGGAATAATAGCACTACAATTGTATAGTGTGAACAGACCCTTAGAACAAGGGTGATAATTCTACCATCTTTAACACAATGTGCTCCCTAAAGGCTTACCATGACAATTTCTATGACAGTTTCTGTAAATCCCATGGCCTGACCTTGTTACCCTGTGTGTTGGGGGTCCCGGGAGGGGTGCCCAAATAACCAAACAACAACACAAGATGGGGAAATTAGTCTTGAGTACTCTCTTAAGCTAACAAGAGGCAGGGTAACTTTAGCTAGGATCTTTTACCCTATGGCTTCAGGACAGAGAGCGTAATCAGATAAGGTTTTAAAGTAACAAAAATAACATTTATTGAGGACAAACAACATAAAAGACACGACATACACTAACTAACTGAGAAATAAAAAAAGAGTTTTTGCGAAATGGGTAGTACGACACCTGGTCTCGTAGTCCTGGAGAAAATGGAGGGTTGCAGGGAAGAAAGCTCAGCGCAGCTCGCTGAGGGGACAACTTCACTGGACAGAGTCCAGGGTGATCCGAGGAAGACTAGAAAATGGGGACCTTTTATAGGGTGGATTTTACCTACAGGCCATGCCATGCTTGGTGAGAACAAAGGAAATTTGGAGCTGGACAAAGGAGTTGGAAAAGGTCAAGTTTACATGATGGGCTTAGCGCTTGATGACAATAGTATGGCCAGTATGTAAATGGCCCAACATAAAGGAATGGCTCAGCACTCGGCCGTGCATCTTTGTGTAGATTCACGCTGAGCAAGGCTGGCTTGCAAGAGGGTTTTTCCCTGAAGCATCGGAGAGGCTTAAGTTGCCTGCCTGAATGGGGTTTGGAATGTACAACCATTAACGGCCGCGCCCAATACGTGCTTGTCTGGAAGACCTCTGCAAACACGTGGAGTAGGGTGGCAGAGAAAGGTCAAGCAAAGGCCAAATTATTTGATATCAAAAGGATATCTACTGCTCTCACCAGACATATCATAACAGTAGTAACAACCTAACCCTAATATTTTAATCAGGAGTGTGTTAGCTGTGGATTTCTGCACTGGCATATAGTTGGGTCTCATTCACATTACAGATATATAGTGCTACAATTCCACTCCAGCTGCCAGGACTGTGTCCTATGGAACTCTGGGATTGGTAGTTTGGTGAGGCACTAAAGCCTTCCAGATAAGAATTCCAAATGCCTCTTCCTGCAAATCCTTGGATTTCGTGAGATGCTGCCATGGTTGTTGAAGCAGAATCATAGTGCTATAATTCTATAGTGCAAAAGGGCCCCAGAACTAGGTGGTTCTTGAAGTCCTTTCCAACTCAATGATTCTAATTCTTGTTTTCCTCCATAAACCCTCTGTGTCCTTCTATGATAATGTCAAAGTAAATTTAGCTCTCTCCTGAATTAGTGTCAACTGGTATTTTCATGTGCATGCTTTTACATCACATTTCCTTATCCTTTCCTCAAAACAGAGAAATATTTTTATTGTGACTAAAATGCTTTATTCATTTCCTTTGGAAGAATAAAATCAGGGAGAAAAGCTGTTTTGATAATTTTTTCAGATGGAATTCTATCCAATGTTCTTTCTTTAAATCTAATACACAGTTGACAAGGTATGTTGAAAGACATCAATAAATGTACTGATTAGGAGTGGGAGACAACTTGCTTTAAAAATCTAGAGCAAAGGAAGACTATTCTAATTATCTGAGACATGTGAAGTCAATTGTCCTTAATACTTTAAGAATGACAGATTACAAATGAATAGATATTAGGACTTTCTGCTCTGTTGCTCACTGAAGAATTGATGAAGGACAAGCACTTGGATATGTCACCTTGTGTCTTAGGGGAAAAAAGGAAGAATGAAGGGATGATGATGGGAAAAGATACAGATTATCTCTCTGCATTGCATTCTTTACTGAATCCAGTGGGCGAAGTGATTCTCCAAAAGAAAACAGTGTGGTTTGCATTAAAAAACAACAACAACTCAGACCCAATGTATAAGAACTCAAAGCCCTATAATGACTGGCATCCTTTAGAATTCAGTTTGCTGCTTGTTATGCAATTTGTTCCTCTGCTATGCAGTACAACCAGGTGCCTTTCATACTACACAGTTACAGCACTGTGATTCCATTTTTAATACCATGACATTTTATCCTATGAAATCCAAGGATCTGGAGTTTGCTAAGGCACTAAAGCACTCTGATTGAGAATTCAAAATGCCTTTCCTTAAACTGGAAATCCCAGGATTCCATAGACTATTGCCCAGGTAGTTAAAACGGAATCATAGCACTGTCATTGTGTAATGTTAAAGGGCCAAAAAAGTGGGCAAACTGCACACAACCAGCCAAGGCCATTTTTTTTTTTTTGTACTTCCCCCTAAGGATCCCTATCACCCTCTCCCCTTGCCCAAGACCAACCGACAGCAGACAGCCTACCACAAATGGCCAATACAACTTCCTGAGGTCTGAGCAGTGATGTATTTAAAGTCTTTTACTCCAAGTCTCAAATCAAGTCTCAAGTCTCTATCTTCAAATCTCAAGACAAGTCTCATGTCCTTGCAAGATACTTTCAAGTCAAGTCTCCAGTCAACTCTCAAATCTGGGAGCCAACTTTATACTCCAACCTGTATTCCAGAATTTCTGGACAGAGTCAAATAAAGTCAGTTTTAACAATTTAAGTGTAGTCGGCCGTCTACTTTTGTGATTTTGCCCTCTGCAGCTTTGGAAGTGGGGAATAGGCTCCTTCTTACTTCCCATATGTAAAGCTGGAGGCTTTTTCAGAAGTGGGGAATAGGATCCTTCTTATTCCTCATTACTGAAGCTTCAAGAGCTTTAGAAGGAAAGATTCTTCCTTCTCAAGCCCATTGCCTAGCACATTTTCTGTTTCCCTGTGAGATACGCACCCTGCACTCTGAGCACGAGTCTTGTCTTCTGCTCTTAGGAAAAGTTTTAGAAAGCTCTTCCTATATGTCGTGAGGACCAGCCACTGAGTGGACCTCAGCCCCACCTCAAGCCCATTGCCTAACCTATTTGCTCTTCCCTCTGAGAAATGTGTCCACACTTGAGATAGGTCATCATGTGACTGGTAAGTTGTAAGGTTTCTTGATGAATGTGTTATGTAACTGAACCAAGGACAGCAAGTCAGTCACTAAAATATGCAAGTCTCAAGTCAAGTCGAGTCAGTGTGTAATTTTTGCCAAGTCAAGTACTGAAGTGACGTAAGTTTGACTTGAGTCTGAGTCAATCAACTCGAGTCTACATCACTGGGTCTGAGGCGGCAGGTTTCTGCTAGCTGTTGTGCCCCATAATCAGGGCTCCATGGGCTTAATTTTAGGGCTTGTTTTAAAACAGGTAGTAATTGTCTTCTCATACCCTCCAACATTTCATAGATTAAAACTACGACTTGTGTGGCCAAGGAACATCTGAGTGTTTTCAAGATGGCAAAAGTCATTCAGAACACAGAAGTTAGGAGAGGCTATAGCAGTTTGGTTTTGCCTGAGTATATGGAGAAAGGCAAGACTCCCTGGCTTCTTTTGCCACTGCTGAGTTAATGAAATGCAAACTACTTTTGTACTTTGAACTCTGCTGCAAATGAAGTATGGTGAAGACAAAGGGGGAAATTGGGATAAGGAGAGAGAAAAAGCAGTTGAAAAAGTGAGATGATAGAGAATTAATCAGGACTGTCCCTGCCAAATCAGGACAGTTTGAAGGTTTGCAAGTATAATGGTTAGAATGTTGGACTAGGTCTTTTGGCATCCAGTTCAACTGATCCCTGTTCCATGTGATGGAGGGAGGAGCCATATCTGCAGCCTTTTGCTTATTAGAGGAAAGGCAAGGTAGAAATGTAACTAATAAATAACACACAAACATATCTAATAGCTCCATAGAAGAGGAAATTTAACAAACTGCAGCAGATTTAGCTGATTTTCCAGTCTCATTGAAATGAGTGTCATAAAATAAATTAGGGTCAGAATCTGAGCATTAATATGTTTTGATTCCTTAAATGGTTTTCATAAAATAAAGTTCTGAGTGACTCAAAAACTTGCAAAAATAAACAACTGGAATTGATCCAATAAAGTTGTCAGGTACTATCTACAGACAACTGAAGGCAATAGTTTGATCATTACCAATTTTAGCAGAGTCAGATTGCACCTTTAGCCTCTGAGTATTGAAAAAAAATCAATGCCGTTCGTCTATCTCTATAGTTTTCTGTTGTAGCACTGGCATGGAAAGTTTGGTGTGGGGGTTGCTTGTTTGTTTTTTGCTGACTTCACAATAAGGAAAAAAAACTTTGCAAGAAAATATCTGAGAATCTATATAAAACTGCTGACTAAAATGCAGTTAATATCTTACAAACAGCCAATCGTTCCAGTTCTAGAGGGCAACCAAATATAATGTGTGATATGCTTGGAAAGATTATATAAAAATGCACTAGAATCCAATTGAGGTATTTAATTCTTCTCAAAGTACACAGTGTTTGTTCACAAGAGATGTGTATATGGAATACAAGTGGGTCTATGGCAACCACTGTGTATTAATTAAATTTTTAAAAAAATAAGAGAGAACTGGATAGTTAAATTCTATTGAGAGGGCATTTGTACTGAAAGAAACTGAAGATCAAAATGATTAATGTATGAACTATTGTTAATTTTTGGCTCATAAAAAATTAGGAAACTCATGTTTCACACTGAATATCAAGATTTAGCCATATGCCCTTTTCACATGGCATTCGCCATGTGAGCAGGCCTCTGGAGCATTGTGCAATTGTGAGGAGCCGTCCACATGACGTCCTCGCAATTGTGTGACACTGCTGGGGCTGGCAGGCACCAATCGCATGCTATTTCATTTTTGGCTTCTAGCTGAAAATGGTATGCGATTGCGCATCGCTCCAGGGCCCCGCACACACTTACCATGCGTGCAGAGCCTCCGGAGCTGCAGCGCTCACACTTCTTGCCCCATCACAACCTGGGAAAATCCCAGGCTGCACTGCGGAGGGAAGAGGAGGAGCCCTCATGCTGCCTGCTCGCTAGCAGGCAGCGGCTGCGGAGGCAAAGCAGTGGGGACATGAGAGCCTCTCACAAGAGGCTGCTCACACGATCCCCATGCCCCAGTGTAGCGAAAAGGTAAGGTGCAAAAAGGGCCAGAAATACAATGGATCCATTGCATTTTAAGCTCCACTGATTTTAGTGACGCTGCTCAAAGTGTTAGTGCATCTGAACCCAACCCAAAAGGCAGAGGGGTACAACCTTTTTAACCATGGGAACTGCATCTGATCACATACGTCTACATCTCAACATGCATGGAAGGGAAGGTTCAAACCACTTTTCCTTGTTTGTTGAGATCTAGGGTTTGCTGGTGCGTCTGAGGAGGTAAAAGCCTCTCCCATCACCAAGCACTTTCCACTGAGACTGCTGGTTTTCTGCCACCAGTAGAACCTGTATAGGAGCCAAAGATTGGGAGAGGGGAGCATTCCACCTCAATCCCAGATCAGCTGGATTCAGGGGTGGGGGAATAGTTGGGGTCTCTGAAGTTTCAGGTGCTGTACAGAGATTGGAGAACAGTCCAAAGCCATGGGTTGTGTATCCATGTATAAACAGCAGCTGCAAATCTGATGGCTTCTTTGCTTCCTACTGTATCAGTTATGGCCTGCAGGTACTTCTCCTAAGAATTCCACTCACCTCCGTTCCCTGTGCTAAAATGCAGGGCAGCTAAGCCAGGCAGAAAGGCTGGTGGCAAGGCACTAAACAAACCTGCCATAATGGCCCAGCTTCCCTGTCTTGCAAAGTTTGGAGCAACTGCCTTGAGGCAGGAAACTGAGAGGTGTCTGGATAAGCATATTTTCTGGACAGAGATATTCACAAAGTACAATTCCAGATGGGCCTGAAGCAGAAGCATGCCACTTGCCAACTACACCTATTGTATGGAGATGAGTGTGACTCAGACTGTAATTCTGAGAGATCAATACCTATTGATTGATTGATTTCATATCCCACCTTTCTCCCAAGATGAGATTCAAGGCAGCTTACAATGGAACAACACCACTTGGTTGCAGGAGCATTCTGTAATTTTCTTCTCCAAGACCAGAAACTAGGATGAAGGAAAGGGCTGATTCTTGAAATGTCCCAGCCAATCTAGTGGTTGAGTACCAAAATGTTATACAAATATCTATTCTTGGTTTTCTCCAGTCTTTCCAGTTTGACAGCCTGAGGTGGACAGCAATTGCAAGGCAGCAGATATTGATTGTCAGTGCCAGGCGGTGGTCAGGCAGAGGCAGGGGAGCAGGTTAGAGGTGCAGGGCTTTAATGCAGTCAAAACTCAAAAGTACAAAGCAAGCAGGCTTCTACACAGTCTTAACAGAAATAGTCCTTAATGCAGGCAGGGCTTCCACTCAGTCCTAACAGAAATAAAGGGTTGCACCACCCAGGAAACACAGCCTGTTAAAGTACATAAGGCAGGTTACTTAACCAAGGCGTACGGGAGGGCTGAACTCAGGCGCGGGCTGGAACAAGGCACAGACATCAGGACCACGGTAGACCGACGGTTGTTGCTCCGTGCCTTCCACAGTCCGGCGCCTTCCTCAAATAGCCCTCCAAGCCAGGCGCCGGCCAATCCAGCATGGCCATGTAGCTGAGGGCTAGCAGCTGTGCTGTGCCTCACAGCTGCGAGCTCTCTTCCCGTCGCCTCCTCTCCAGCAGGCGCCAGGACTGGCGGACAGCCTCCTTGGCCTGCCACCGCTGCTGGAAAGGAGGAGGTGAGGCGGAGGCATCAGCCTCCTCCGGATTGGGGCCGCAGGCAGACTCCCAGGCCTCCCGCGGATCGGGGCCGCGGGTGGGCGGAGCCCCGGAAGCAGGCCCGGGACCCGCCCACCCCGGCAAGCCGGCTGACGATGAGGGACTCGGGCCTGCAGCCTCTAGGTAAGTGGCTCCAGGCCCAGCAGCCTCTCCCACGGCCGCCAGGCCCGAGCCGTCAGGCGCGGCGGCCTCCAGGCAAGGCCCCTCGGCTGCAGCGGCCTCCGCACAGGCCCTGTCAGCCGCGGCGGCCTCTGCGCAGGCCCCGTAGGCCACGGCGGCCTCCGCAGTGCCTGAACAGGCTCCGTCGGCGGTGACCTTCCCCCCGGCCTTCGGGCAAGGCCCCTCGGCCGTGGCGGGCGCCGCGGGATCCCCCGGAGCCTCCGCCGCGTCCGCCGCCGCTTCAGTGGCGGCCTCAGGGACAGCGACAGGCCCAGCTGGGCCCGTGCCCCTGACATTGATATTGTTGAACAACTGGAAATTAGACATCCTGGTCAATAAGGCTGCCAGATTAGTACTGATCAGAGGGCCTGAGATTTCAGGACCAAAGTCTAAGACCAAGGGACAGCCCCTGACGATATCACAGATGGTGGGTCCTGATGATGTCACAAAGCATGAAATATTAAGCATCAAACACATTTGCTCAGAGTATGCTATTTAAATTTAAAAATGAAGTCTGTGTAATGAGGAATGCAAACATACACTTTTCAAGGCAGTGCTCTCATCCTGAGATTCCTGAGACATCCTGAAAAGACCAGAGAAGGGGCAGGCCCTAACATCTAGCCAGCTTTCCCTAATTTAGACTCCTCCAAATGTTTTGGCCTATACCTCTTGATAGCATGACCAGGAGTTAGGGGTGATGGGAACTGTATACCAGAATACTTGTAGGGACCCTGAATGGAAAAGGTTGGTACCCCAAACCAGCTTCCCACCCCTGCTTTTTGTTAATATGAAAGTAGAGAAGGAAAGAACTAGAGAAAAGTATTGAATATTTACTTGGTTTCTTTGCCTCTCATGTGACTTTCTACAGCAGGTTGTGTTTATACTGAAGATGAGTGAAGCACTTTGTATGAGATCTTCTTCCTCCTCCTCCACCGTCACAACTCTGCCCCTATGTAACATTAGGTATTATGCCTGAAAACACCAGATCCAAACTGATGTTGGAAGCTAAGCATAGTCAGGCTGTGTTGGGGTCATCAAAGAACACTGGGAGCTGTACGCTATATTTCATATAATTCATAGGGTGGCCATAAGTTGGCAGGTGACTGGATGGCACATACACACACATAGAGACATTATGCCTGTGTTTTGCTTCTTCCTGTGACATACCTTGGATGATGATGTTTAATGTGGTATGTTTGTGTGTCTGATAATCTGTTGCCAGCATGGTTATCTAAGCTCGTGCTTCCCTTTCTCCTCTACGAATGGCTGAACACTAATGATTAATTCCATTTTTCCTCCACATTGGTCCAGGTCCACTGACTCAGTTCCTTCATTTCTATGGAACATTCCCTAATCATGCATCCCACCAAGAAACCCTATGCTTCTCTTGTTGAGTGTACTCTGGATACAGCTTGTGTGCATTCGAGTTCAACCTGTGCCATCCCAATTCAGCCTAAGTCAGTCATTCTTAATCTTTTCTTTACCAGGGACCCTCTGTAAATATAATTTATTGCTGGGGTACGCCAAGACTTAAATCAAGATTTAAATATTTACATTTAGATTTAAATATTCAAATATTATTTGAAGTTGCTCGTCAGTTGCTCATGTTTATCTCCTATTCTTCCAGTAGACAATGCAAAGGAAAGGAGACATGTTAATGGTCTGTGGAGTAGCATGCTGAGATCATTCTAGTGCCAGGAGAACAGAATAAAATGGAATTTCCCCAAGGAAGGTTATGAATGGGAGGCAGCCCTAAAGAGTAATTTCTTTTGCCCTTTCCCCCAAAGCAGTGCCTGGAAAGTAAGGGTCTCTGTGGTGGTTTGGGGGAAAGCACAAAAGAAATGTAATTTCCCTCCAAAAAAGTACTGAGAGAGTAGAGAGGGTAGGTGCTTCTCACCTTCCCACTTTCTGGGCTGTCTGCTACACCTGCACAGTAATGCCCAGAGTCTCTAGTGCAAGACTCTGGCCATTTCCACACTACACTGTTATAGTGCTGTTATTCCACATTCAGCATCCTTTGGAATCCTGGGGTTTGCAGTCTCAGGAGGGGCCTTTAGAATTCTCAGCCAGAGAGCTCTTTGGCCTCAGGAAACTGCAAACCCCAGAATTCCACAGGAGGTTGAAAGTGGAGTAAAAGCACTATAATAGTGTAGTGTGGAAATGGCCATTGTCACTGCTGCCATCATCATTACTGTCTTTGAGGAATCTTCATCAACCAGCCACAATTGGCTGGGACATTTTTAGTTCCTTAAATCCAGGATTTTCCTTGTTTTCTGGGGTGAATGGCAACCCTACATAGACCTCCTGAGATGGCTGCATGGACCCTCAGGGGTCTGTGGACCCCAGGTTAAGAACCACTCACCTAAGTGATAAGAAAATCACTCAGCCTGCATCACTGACTCTATTCATCCTAAACACAGAGGCCTGTGGAGAATTGCTAAACGAAGTTGTACAGAGTTTCCACTAGCAAAGAGACAAGCCACACACGTCTTAAGTTCTTCACTCTTTGTCGATTTCCGCACTACACTGTTATAATGCTATTATTCCACTTTCAACATCCTGGGGAATTCTGGGGTTTATAGTTTACTGAGGCCAAAGAGCTCTCTCTAAATGCCCCTCCCTAAACTACAAACCCCAGGATTCCATAGGACATTGAAAGTGGAATAATAGCACTGTAAGAGTGCAATGAGGAGATGGCCTTTGACAGTGGGTGGGAAGTGCTATGGTGAAATGAGCGACCAGAGCTCTCACGGCAAACATACTTCTCTTGTGTACCTGCCAGTCCCTTCTTTGGAGCAATGCCAGGCTTTAAGTAATTCAACTATCAAAAGGGCTGAAGGGAATTTTTTGTTGTTGTTGTTGGGTTTTATGGATAAAGATTTGGAGAGTAAATATGGATTACTTCTTCATTATATGATAGCAGCAGCTAGGATATCGTTTGCTCAAACTAGGAAACAGACTGAAGCACTGAGGATGGAAGAATAGATTCTCAGGTTTGCTGAGTTAGCTCAAATTGCCAAATGAACATTTTAAAAGGATAAGTCAACTGAAGATTTTTTTTTTTTAAAGATTGGAAACCACTACTTTTTGAGCAATAAGAAATCTAACAATGCAATAATTTGTGGTTGTGGACATGAGTAATTCCAGTAGGATTACATACTTGGATCTGTAATTGGAAGAATGATATATTTTTTTCTTTTCATATTTTTTCCTATATTACCCTTTGCCTGGGTTAGAGCCCGTTTGTGTTTTAGTAGGTAGGCATTTAGCATTTTAGTTTGCTAGTGTTCAGTGTTTTATTTTAGTGTGTTAGTGTGTAAGTATTATGTTCTAGTTTTAGCCTTAGATTTTTTTCTCTCAATTTTTTTTTAAAATATAGATTTCTTTGATTGCAGTTGTAATTTTAATTGGGAATCTGACTGTTTTAAAACTATTAAATAAATAATCTGGAAAAAGAGGGCTTAGGGAGTTGTCTAACACTAAGGAAAACATTTTGAATCATAACAAATCATGATTATTACCTATCATTTGATCAAAACTAGGATTTTTATCTGTGTCAGTTCACGGGGGGGGGGTTCCCCCATCTTGTGCCTGCTTCTCTCTCTCTCTTTAGTTGAGAGGAACCATGGAGATAAAAAGCAAGGGGGAAAGAGAGAGATGTGGTTTCCTCAAAGGAAAAATGCAAACATGCATGCAAAGCTGGTGGAAAGAGACAAACAATTTTCTGGGAAAGAAGCAACCCCCAGGTGATGGTTTTTGGTGGCATACTGCTGCATAGAGACCCCCCTACCTCTTAAGATATATGTCCAATATCCTGATGCTCAATATAGCAGAAGTGGGACATAATCCTTTCAAGAAATGCAAATATGCTTTTCTCCAAAATAAACAACAGAAATAATTTGTGGGGTCCAATTATTACGTTTGTTTGAACTGATTCTTTAAAAAAAAAAATCGAAGACATGATTTATTTTCCAAAGAACAATTCTCCAGTTAACTGACTTTGTAGACTCATCCTCCTAAGCTGCTTTCTTCTTTGTCAGGTCAAAGAGCAGGTGGCTGGAATAAAAGATTGGTGTTTATCTCTGGAAAGATCAGGACTGATTCATTCTCATTAAGGCCGCTGCAGGCTCACCTGTGTGGCTTTGCAGCCGCCTTAGGGGAAAGCTCAGCAGGGGCTAACTTCTTCTGCTTGAAGAGAAGAAAGCAGAGGGAGAGCCTGCACTTTTAATTGGTATAAAGGGAAATCCCTTTTCTTTTATATGGGTGGCTAAAGAAGCCAGGTGGAAGGAGAATCCCTAGCTCATCATCAGTCCTCTTAGAATGAGTTACTTTAAATACTGTTCTCTCTGGCTTACCAGGTCATCTAGCGGGTGGGGGAATTTTCTGTGTAGTGGCTTCTTCTGAATAGGCTACAATGAACATTGAAAGACATTATCAATGCTATGACCTTTTTAAAAAAATCCCTCTAATTTAGAGTCTAATGCAATCAAAACTAAAAGACAAGGTACCAGTGGTGCACCGTAATGCATTTCACACAGCCAACATGTTTTGAATTCAATATATGAATGATCTTTTTTTAAAAAAAAAACATTAACAGGTAAGGCTTCTCCAGAACTTAAAAACTTGTAAAGATAAATAAACATTTCATCAGTCAGCAGTTCTAGTGCAAAGGTACTGGGATAAATTGGGATTTGGTATTAGGATAAATAGTTTGACATTTCTAGTTTAAATATTACCACCACCACTGTGGAGTTTTATGCCTTGATTTTCACCCATTTTGTGATTTATAACAACAAGAAAGAAAGTGTATCCATGCGCCTGATTCCATGATAACTCCAAGACCCATATGAGTATCTCCACAGATCTGTAGGATTGTTGTTTTTTACATAGAGTCATTATTTTTTGTTAATTCAAATCTGCCTATATCTTGTAATACCATCTTTAGTCACCTTCCCTAGAGATAAAACTGGCAGCAGGGCTGAGACTTTCATTTTTCCGCATGGCTTCTAGGCAGCTTGGCATCTGTGGTTCTCAAATTTTGGTCTCCTGGGCATTTAGACTTCACCTTCCAGAATCTGTGACCATTGGTCAAGCTAGCTGGAGTTTCTGGGAGATAAAGTCAAAAATAGCTGGAAGATGAAGTTTGAGAACCATTGTTCTACATAGCTTTCCCTGTGGAGGATTCCTATAGTCTTCAAACTGCTCAAAGACAAAGGTACTGCTGCCTGGTAAGCATTTGTGCAGGGGGAGAGGGCAACCAAGGTGAAAGACTCAAAAAGACCTAGATGAACAAAGAAAAAGATGGATTTTTAAAGCAAAAGATTAGAAGAGGAGGAGAGAAAGAACAAAGAGAATGTGCAGCAGGATAGGGACAAATAAAGGATATTCTGAAGTTGAGTAATACTGCTAATTTTGAATAAATATAAAAAAAATCAGAACTTACAACCTCGATCTTGATGTGTAGTGGAATCCCAAACATATTTACTTGGAGGTAGGTCCAGTTGAGAGCTGACATGCTCTAGTAGTTTGAGAATTGGATGACAACTCTGGAGACCAGGGTTCAATTCCCCACATAACCCACTGGGTGACCTTGGGCACATCACACATTGTCAGCTCCCAGAAAAACCCATGAGAGGTTTGCCTTAGGGTCACCATAAGTCAGAAATGACTTGAAGTCACACAATAGCAACAGCAGCAGCAACAAGAAATAGTCCAGCTGTGTCAACTGAAGGCAAATCTCTAATAGGCATGTTTAGGATTGCAGCCTAAGTTAGTTACATTTAGTTATCATTGAAATGACTGGAACCTCTTTCATCACTAACTTTTGGGATTGAATTCATTGGGATCAAAGGGTGATATAGCCTGGATGGAGTAAAAATATAGAAGCAAATGTCAAATGTCAAAATGAACCAATTGTGAGGGCAGTTCAGTCATTTTGTATGTGTGTTTTTTACAAATATGACTGATCTTCTGGAGCAGAGGTAGGAAATAAGCAAGCTTCCCGATATTCTTGGACTGCAAGTTCCAACAATTCAAGACAGCACAGCAAACGGTAAAAGGCACTTAGACTTGTGGTTCAGCAACATCTGAAGGCCCACGTGATTTGTACTCCTATTCTAGAAAGTATGTAAGTCATCTGTGTTCATTATTTTTGTTTTCTTCATGCTCAACTGTAAACCTACCTTTGCACTTTCTTCAGTAATCATAGAAGCATAGAATCATAGAGCTGGAAGAGACCACAGGGGCCAAGTCTAACCCCCTGCTATGCAGGAACACCCATCAAAGCATTCCCAACAGATGGCCATCCAACCTCTGCTTAAAAACCTCCAAAGAAGGAGACTCCACCACACTCCGAGGCAGCATATTCCACTGCTGGACAGCTCTGACTGTCAGGAATTTCTTCTTGAGGTTCAGGTGGAATCTCCTTTCCTGCAGCTTGAATCCATTGCTCCTTGTCCTAGTCTCTGGAGTGGCAGAGAACAAGCCTGCTTCCTCCTCAACATGACATCCCTTCAAATATTTAAACATGGCTATCATTTCCTCTCTTAACCTTCTCTTCTGCAGACTAAACATACCCAGCTCCCTAAGCCATTCCTCATAGGGCATGGCTTCCAGAACCTTCACCATTTTGGTCACCCTCCTCTGGACACGTTCCAGCTTGTCGACATCCTTCTTGAATTGTGGTGCCCAGAACTGGACATAGTATTCCAAATGAGGCCTAATCAATGCAGAATAGAATGGAATAATCATTGCAAGTCTTTCCTATTTTCTGCTAGTCATCTGTGTATCTTAAATTGCAGATGTTCCCTCCTACAGATCTCATCCTGCTTTGTATAATACTGTCTTATTATTTGATCTCATTGTATTCATCCATTCTAATTTTGGAATATTTTTGTCTACTTTGGGATTTTCTAAATAATAAGTGATATAGAAATGCCAAGATCCATCAATAAGTAAATGCACTAACTTCAGGGGCTCATATTTTCACACAGAGAAGATGCACAAAAACTTTATCCATGTGACATTTTACTACAGGAGATGGCAATCTGTGGTCCCTTCTAGCTCAGCATTCTCCACTTTGAGTAGCAGCAGCCCTCTAAGTTTTCAAGCAAGTGTCTTCAAAGCATTGTCAAAATCTTTCTGTTAAAATGCCAGAAACTGATCTCAAGCCTTCAGTCATGTACGAATGGGGGACAGGGGCATGGTTCGCCCTGGGCAGCAATGTTTTGGGGGTGTCCCGGCCCGTAGCCAAGCCCCTGCATGCCCTGGCCCCCACGTGCCCTGGCCATGCCCCTATGCACAGTGGCCATGTCCCTCACATTTTAGCCCCCCACACACAGACTCCAAGCTCTGCCACTGCGAGCTGTGGTGCATGCAAAACATTTTCTTTGTGAGCATGGTCTGGGCCTCCTTCCAGCTGCCCTGATTTGACAGAGACAGTCCAAATTAATCCTCTGTCATTCCATTTTTTTTTAGCTGCTTTTAAAATGTCCCAGTTTCTTTTGTCCTCCTCCCACTTACTTCCTTTGTTTTCAGTCTACTTCAATTGCTCAAAGGTTCAAAGTGCACAAGTAGTACATAGTCAATTAACTCAGGAGGGAGAGAGGAGGGACCGAGTTTTGTCCTTTCAAGTCAATGCAGGCAAAAACAAATAGCTGCTGTCTCTCGTTGCTTGTGTGTTCTTCCTCACTGATAACTTTTGCCATTTTGACCACATTCTGGTGTTACTTGGCCATATGTATCCCTGGTTCTCATCTGTGAAGTGTTAGAGTTTATGCAACTGGAAGTATGACAACTCCTCTCCTAATTGTAGTTGCTCTGCCTATTCTTCAGACCAATCTAGTGAATTCGTAAAAGTGGCTAGAGGGTATTACCACAGTTTCTGATCTAGTCAAATTTAGGACAGATCTTGCGAAGGTTACTATTTTAGATTACAGCTCTCAGAATCTTACCAGCCAGTATGGTGAGCAGGTGTTCCGGCTTTGGTTTCCAAGTGGTCCTCTTCCACTACACAACTTATACTACAGTAGTATTGATTCCGCTTTAACTGCCATGAGTTCATCCCATGGAGTCCTAGGACTTGTAGTTTGGATGCTAGAGCTCTCTGCCTGAAGTGTAGAAACTCTACCCCAACTCCAAATCCCAGGATTCCCTAGAATGTATCCATAGCAGTTAAAGTGGAATGATGGTCCCATAATTATGTAGCATAAAAGAGCCTCAGACATTATAATCCCAAAACCAAAGTACACATTGTAGGCTAACCGGAAGGCACAAAAATAATTACAAAAGCTTTCAAAGCACATTCATGTCTTTATCAGGCAAAGATGTGGAGGGGGGGGGAATCAAAAGTAACCCTTCCAAACATGAAGGAGAGAAGAATGTGTTCTTAAATAATAGCTATGCCTTTTTCTTGATAAAAGCCTATACAGGTAAATAAACACCAACAAAGCCATCTGGGGGCTTTTTCCTTTATGTGAAAAGGTGTTGCTTGTACCTAGATTGTGCTTTCAAATCAACTCCAATTTACAGTAACCCTATCCTAGGGTTTTCTTGGCAAAATATATTCAGAGCAGGTTTGGCATTGTCCTCTAAGGACGAGAGAGTGTGATTTGCCCAAAGTCACCCAGAGGGGTTCCATGGTCAAGTGTAGGTTTGAACCCTGGTCCCCTGGAGTGCTAATCCAACAGTTAAATCACTATATCATACTAAATTTACACAACAACAGCTTTATGGAAAGGTATGGTATGCCACAAGTTTTGAAGATAAGACCATAAGACCCCCTCAATCCTTTAAAAAACACCATATTTTTACAGAATATTAGCAACATTTAACAATTAAAGGCCTGTAGCTTTAATTCCTATTCATCTGCTATAATTTAACAACTCCCTGCCGTGTGTTTAATTGTACACTTGCAGTTTATAAATAAATCCTTTCTCAACGAAATGAACCTGTAGCTTTTTTCAGAGTGGATAGTTGAAACAGAGTAAATAAACACTGATTTAAACTGGAAAGAAGGCTCAAGTTGGGGTATTTATTGAGTTAGAAAAATGAGTGCTTAATTATAATTACCAAAGGAAGCAGAGCAATGTTGTGGTGCCCAGGGAAACATAAATACCGCACATATCCCTTACTTGTCTCTTCAAAGAAGACCGGGTTGGCTATGAATTGTACAAGCCAGGTTTTTTGCCCTTTCTGAGTTTGAATATACAATAACAACAGATCAAGTCCCGTCTCAAACAAGGACTGTGTTCTAACAGAGTAAGTGCACCTAATCCTGAATCTAAAAGAATACTTTCCAGTGATTATAAATTTTACCAGTAGAAAAATCATATATTATTCCAGTCAGAAGATATAATGCTTGATGGAGTTTTTGGGAATTCCTGAACGTGCTTAATATCTGTGTAGAATTTCCTGTGTCATAGTGATCTAAAGGCCTGTTTGACATTATGTCTTTATTGCTAAGGAAAAAATAGTCCTTCAGCTTATTTTACATGTGGCTGCAGCACAAGAATGCTATAGACTTCAAACTGGTTTAGATGGCACGAAGTTATGTAGGGCAATGACATCTTCCAAGCAGGCTGCTGAAATCTCAAAAAGAATCCTGACAAAAGTGGACAAAGGAGCAGCAGAATGGAAGATGAAACACAGTGTAAATTATCAGGACATGCTGCACCAGGGCGTAAAGAATCTGAACTTTGCATGCATGTAGACTCAAGTCTTCATTTACTGGGACCATCCAAGAAAAGGGCAGGTAAAACGGAATGAAGGTCAAAGTGTCTGTCCTGTGAGGAAAGCACAGATGGATTTCTAGATTAGGGGGAAAGATGACTAAAGGTATACATCACAGAGGTTTCTAAAATAATTAATGGTGTAGAAAGAGAAGGTTGATCTCCCCTTCCCTCCTCCCAGAACAGTTTTACTTGAAGTCATACAATCCTTCTATATAGAATCAGGGAGAGATAAATGAAAACACTCTTTTACTCAACACAATTAACTTTGGGCATCATGTTTTAACTACCAAATGTGTACATGACCATGTCTGTGTGCACAGCCCAGCTTTGAAACAATTCACTATAGATAATGAGTTACTTGCAAATATGGTAATCCCATTTTCCTATACTGAAGGTGTATCCAAATCATCCTGTAATATTAATAAAAATTAACTAGATTCCTTTTGCAGCATAACTGTAACTTTTTCCTTACGTTTGTCATACATTTCTCAAGTAAGATGCATTTGCTTCAGTGGAGCTTCCAAGAATTATAGTCTAGAATGCTAGTAGTGGGCGGAGGATATTATTCTGTCCGTGCAATTGCACAAAATGAATGTTATTCATTCCCTTTGTGCAATTATATTCTTGCAACAGATAAGGTCCTGCCTGTGGGATAACTGTATAATTGAACCATTATTTGATGTATACATTTTGTCATTAAAACGTGTTAATTTCATAAAACAGCAGTAGTCAAGTTGTTTCATAATTTCAGAATCAATTTCCAGTGAAAAAGGCTATTAGAAATGAAGGTAGATAATTGCTCTCTGCTTTAAGTGCAAGCTTCAAATTATGGAGACTAGCTGCCGAAAGAACTATGCCGCTGCTGCTTCTTTTAGTGATGCTACTATAATGTTTAAAGCTTAGGAACGAATGAACTCACACACACCCCATCTGCCTGCAGCCACTCAAATGCAAAGTACTGAAAATGTTACTTATGGTATAGTCAGAATCACATTTATTTGCTCTCTTACACCCTTGATCAGCCCTACCATTAAGCAGAGGAAGGAAGGTGTCTCAGTCAGCAAATTTTAGATGACACAAAACGGCACCAAATTGTTAGCTATTTAATTTCTTATCATGTTTTTACTGCCAAGGATGGGGAGAGGTGCTTGTGAGAATTCTGTATGGGGAGGTCACGTTGAAAGAATTAGGGGTGCCAATCTGTATTTTTAAGTGCATTTTAAAGTAATACTAATTAATAATAATTAAATAATGTAAAAAGTTATGCATTAATGTTACTCTTTAAATAATGAGTAACAAGTAACTAGAGAGAGTGTGTCAAGTTAGGTAACAAGTAACAAATAACTTTTTAAAAATAAAAACTGTTGTATTCAAACTCTGTGCAAACCTATCCATTGTGATTTAAAGCATTCAAAGGTAAGTGAATGACAGTCAGGGTGAAGAGACCCTAGCAGATGAACTGTTTCATTTTAAACCTTGCTGTTCCTGTACAGAGATCTCTTTTGCTCCTGGTCCATACCAGTGGATGGTATTAATAGTTCTTGCTGATAGAGGTAAAGAGACACTTCTATTACCCATTACGAGTCTGCCAGGCAAACACACATACAGAGAACTCAAAAATAAAATACAGAAAATATAGATCATATAGGGCATAGAAAGCTACATTATACCTGGAGAACCTGTTTTCACAACTAACACCTCATTGTCTACCAGGACTGGTGGTGGCCCTCTAGTATCTTGGTCACAGGTCTTTTTGATCACTTGCACCCTGATCTGAACCTAGTGATTGTATGATTGATCCTGGAGCCATCTGCATGTAATGCACATCAGGGATATAGAAGCTGCTTTAGATTAAGGCCCTTCCGCACTATACTTTTATAGTGCTACTATTCCACTTTCAACATCCAGTGGAATTTTGGGGTCTGTAGTTTACTGCAACCAAAAGAGCTCTCTGGCTAAGAATTCTAAGACCGCTCTCTAAACTGCAAACCCCAGGATTCCATAGGATGTTGAAAGTGGAATAATAGCACTATAAGGGTGTAGTGCGGAAAGACCCTAAGTCAGAGCAATTAGCCCAACAGTGTCAAGTCTGTGTGACAGTGGAGCTTTAGGGAATCATGCCTGAGTCATTCCTAGCCTGGCCTGGAGATCCCTGGAATTCTCTGGTGGTTTTCCATCCAAATTCAACCAGGCCTGACCTTGCTTAGATTCTAAAATAAGATAAGTTCGGGTATGTGCAAAGTGGTGCGTTTTCTACTAATAGCTCCCCTAAACAGAAGTTTAACAGAGTTAGTATAATATAAGCATCAACTGAAATAAAGTCAGGACTATTCCAGGGTATGTACCACATTTTTCTTTCTTGTGTATATCACGGGCGGACAAAATAGGACTGTATTTTAAAAGTCATGTTAACATTCCATGACATCTTCTTTGTTTTCATACAGTTTTCAGACCCAAATGATGTGTTTTGAACTCTTATTTAACAAATGGTAAATTAATATTATCCCATATATCTTGTATGGATTTTTTTAAAAAAAGTGAAAGAAGGAAACTTAGGAAGACAGCAAACATACTTTTCCCATACACACAGATTCATAGACAAACACAAACACTTCTCTGTTTCCAGGCTTGGCAATACGATAAGGTAGATAAGAAGGGAATATTAGCATTCTTGGTTTTTGTTTCTGGGAATATAGGCATTAAACTGTTTAATATGAATACCGTCTCTATAGAACATAGAAATGTCTCCAGCCAGGTCTGGTCTGGTAACAAGAGCTAAACTTGGCTGTATTTCATTTCATTCCCGCTGATAGTATTTATCAGCAAAATCTGGATAAAAACCTCCCGAAATATGCAACTTAAGCCTGATCATAACTATGCTGCTGAGGAGGAAAGTGAGAGGATTATCTGGAGCCTGGAAGCACAAATATAAGATTGTATTGTCACTCTGGGCTATAGGCCTCTTGGCAAAGTGTAGTGTAAGGCTCGGCTGACAGGCCTTTTGACAACTGACAGATGAAAATATGAAACTTAAATTCTTCTTGACAGATAACTTTGTTGAATGAAAAGACCAATAGAGCACCCCTAGAGAGCACGGGTTGAAGAAGAGTGTACGTATATACATCATACACACATAGACATATCTTTTTGGGTGCTGTTGCATTAAATCTAGCTCTTCATCAACAGAGGGCAAACGTTTTGTGTTGTTTGTTTGTCCCTTTTCGCACAGCATTTGCCATGCAAAAGGGCACCTGGAGCGTCGCACGATTGTAAGGAGTGATCTGCGTGATGCATTCACAATCGCGCAACGCTCCAGGGTAGGGCAGGCGCCACTTGCGCACTTTTTCATTTTTGGCTTTCAGCTGAAAATGGTGCACGATCGCACATTGCTCCAGGGCCCTGTGCGCACTTGCCGTGCATGTGGAGGCTCCGGAGCCACAGCGGTTGCGCTTCCTGCCCCAGCACAGCCTGGGAAACTCCCAGGCTGCTCTGCGGAAGGAAGAGGCGGGGCTCTCGTGCTGCCTGCTAGGGAGCAGGCAGCTCATGCGGAGCTGAAGCAGCGGGGACTCGAGAGCTTCTCGCTGGAGGCTGCTTGTGCAATCCTCGCACCCCAGCGCCAAAAAAGGTAAGGTGTGGAAAGGGCCTCACAAAGGCACAAAACTTCTTCTCAAGTTAAGTCACTACCACCACTAGACACATAAAGAAACATGAAGTGTTTAAAAAAGGAGTCATGTATGAAATATATTGTATAGGCTAGAAAGTTTTTTTTCTATCTGAATGGTTCAGTAATAATAATAATGACAACAACAACAACAACAACGTGGTTTTGTCGTGGATCATTGAGTTGTCAAGTCTTTAAAGCCAGGCTGACATGCTGCGACTGTAGAAAACCTATTAATTGGTTCATAACTGCCCCTAATCCTCAGAGGCTGCAATTTTTGCCCAGATTAAAAATTTGCTACCATAAATAATTGTTCTCATCTGACAAGAGGATTTCTCTCTTCCTCTCCCCCGCCCTTTTTGAAACCTTCTGGGGATGTAACTGGATACTTTACATAATTGAGACGAACCCACAGAAAAACTGCTAGTCTTCCATGATTTTAGACAGTAGATATCAATAATAATTACTGGTTTTATGTGTGCCGTGCTATGGCATTAGAACAGACTCCATCAGAAATGTTGTAGAGAGGTGTACCGGTGAGCCAAGTACATTTAAGAGGAAAATGATAATGCCCTTCTATTTCTCATCACTCCTCTCTTTTTATGATCTCACCAAATTCTCTGCCCCCTACAACTGTTTTTAGGTAAACCTGGAAAAAGAAAACCTAAAAATGGATCTCTTGTATTTGTTCTTACTACCATAATTCCTCAGTCTTGGGATATCTAGCTAGTGTTATAGCTCCCTATTGTGCTAGGGAGACGTGAGGTGGGGAGCTAAAAGACAGCCATTCATCTCCACCACTACCATCATGCCAAAAATCCCAGCTAACACTGCTGTCTCTCAACTGCTGCTATCAATCAAGCAATTAAACAAACAAACAAAAAATCCTATCTGTCCCCACATCACATAGCTTAAAAAATACTATTCAAAGTCATACAGAGAGCACATACCTTCCAGTGTCCTGATTTAGCAGGTCTAGTTCCAATTAATCTTCTGCTATCACACATTTTCAGCTGCTTCTAAAATGCCCCAGTTTCTCTCTCCTTCTTCCATGGTCCTCCCCATTCTCAGTTTATGTCCATTGCTGCAAACAGAGTTTGAAGTGCAAAAGTAGTTTGCACTCAGTTAACCTAGAAGGGAAGGGAAGAGATGGAAAGGAGTAGAATCTTGCCCTTCCCAGTAGGCTCAGCCAAAAGCAAATTGCTTGTACCCTCTCTTAGCTGGTGTGTTCTTCCTCATTAATAATTTTGGACATCTTGACCATGCTCTGATGTTGCTTGGCCTGTATGTGTCCTCATTTTCATCTCTGAAATGTTGGAGGCTATGCTGAGGGTTGCATGCACCCTAAAGGATTCCTAAGAGTTTTCTAGAAAGACAGACTAGATGATAATGCTTAACAATTGTGGAAACCCATGGGGTATCACATGTTTCTGACCACCTCTAGATCTCTGGAAGAGGAGGTTAAACCCACTAATTTCCAGCAGCATCAGAAGAGCTCGCTATTTCAGTAGCCTCTGTTCCAGTGCATGTCAAAAGTTCATATGTAAATCTGGCTTAGTTTGTAGAGTTGCCAGGTTTCACATCACTGGCTGAAGTCTCAGGGGATGGCTTGCTTCCCTGGGTCTGCAGGTGGAGAAACAAATCTCAGAGTGAGTGGTATGAGAAGAGGAGGAAGAAATTACCTTTTTTCATGAAAGGTAGTTTTGATACTTGGATACTTATTATGGCCCGTCCCCACCTGGCATCTGTGCTACCTGGCTCACTGCAAAGCTGTTTGTTTGTGTGTTGCACTTGTGCAACATCAGCACACTAAAAAGCCAAGAAGGGACTGGAAAGAGAGATGGGAGGTGGACTACTTGGAATCGTTGTGCCATCTAAAGCATCTAAAGCAAGGCAGGAAATGGGAAAAGAAATTGTGCACAAACCATCATTGTCATCATTATTATTGTCCAAACTGATGTATTTAATAGTGTACTATTATTATTAGGCTCCATTTTCTTCTTAGAAAAATGAAGAATTTTCTCATTATTCTCTTGTTATTCCTTCAGATTGTCTACAAATTTTCCCACAATTCAAATCATCAATTTTAGCATACCTAAGCTTTTTACCAGGCCAATTTACCCTGTCCTGTTTTCCCCCCCACCTCCACCCCCGCCCGGGCCTTAGGAAACTGATGAATTCATGAATCCACCGAGCCCTTCTCTTAATTAATGGAGTCTGGCAGGTCAAGTTGACAATTGTCTGTTGATGGAGCCAGAAGGGAAGGCTCAAGCCTTACATGGTGCGGAGGGGGGGTGGTAAGAAGAAAAAGAAAAGAAGGGGGAAGAGGTATGCTCAGTTCGCCCCTGTCACTTTCTCCAGTTGCTATGGCAATGCCTAATCTCAATCAGAAATCAAAGAAAGAGAGAGAGATAAAAGTGATGATGGTTGGTTTTTCTAAAGCCTTCGGGCCTGGGCCAGTATGTGATCATCACCCAGGTAGACAGGCCTTGAATGCCAGACTGTGAGACTAGGCTGGGATCCCAGGAGCATGGGAAGCCTAGAATGAAGCTCCTATGAAAAGGCAAAGGAAAGATTTGTGGGGGCAGAGAGGAAGGGAGGAGAAAGATGAGGGGGAGCCAGCCCTGCGTCTGAGAAAGAAGAATCCAGGCGCCACCAGGGTAACAGCTGCCTCAGGTATGTAGCCAGTTTCAGCTCGTTCTCAGCTTGCCAAGCCCTAAACATGCTCCCTCTCTCGCACACACATAACACACAGTGCTACCTGTACTGTTTTACTAGATACCATCTAATTCTCCAACCAAAAATGAGGGCCTTGACTTCTAGGCACTTTTCCCAACAATTGTTTGTGGTTAAATTGTTTCAGATCTTGGTAAAAGAGCAATATGTATTACATCCTGAAGTCAAACATACACAGACAAGAACTGGGGCTTTTCTACTCCTGTGCCAAACTCTTAACCGCAAATACTGCCAGATGAAAATGTGGAATATAAAGGGTATGATGACATCACGGATCCTATCCTTCTGGTCCTGGTTTTCAGGGACAAGTGGCCTTAGATGGATGCCCAAGGCATTGCTTTGAGCTTGATGTGGCTGCAAGCAAAGGAAAGGAGTAATTGTCTTATTTTGCAGCCTTCCCTCCTGGCTTCTCCTGTTTAGGAAGAGGTGAGTGTAAGAGAGAGAGAGAGAGAGAGAGATGCTGTCTCCAAGGAAAACAGGCTCCAAGAAATTGGGAGGGGGAGTCTATTTTATTCAAGACTCATTTACTCCTGAGGCTCAGAACCAACAGCATCAGGTTTCATGAATATCAGTCTTTCCCCAAGGCCCAGTATGGCAAGGAATTCCCAAAAGCAGTAGGAAGGAGAAGGTAAGGAATTAGCAGATGCCAGCTTCATCCCTAGAAGGTAGGTAGATGTGTGTGTCTGGGAGAATTAAAAGAAAGATAAAGAGGAAAAGCCACAAAGTGATGGAGATCCCAGCAAGGTCTGCTGATGGCCATGACTGCAGGGTGATGGTATTAAATGAAGCTCTCATGCTGCATCTGTACAAATTATTCATCTCTTATTTTTTCTGTTTGTTTACTTCAAATTTGGGTCTCCAAAGTGGTTCACAGTGTTAACAAACACTGTTCCCTTTTAAACAGTTTTTAAAAATAAAAAAATGCATTAATACCAAGCAATCACAGAACAGTAGACAATGCTTAAACTCCAGAAGCCTACATTTTAACCCCCAGCAGCCTACATCTCGGATGTCTTAATGGATAAGGTAGTGTCACCATTCCTTCAAAAGGACTAACACACAAGATCTGGCATATTTGCACCCAGTAAGAATTCAACCACAAAGCAGACATCAACCTCTCCCAAATTCAACCACTCCTATTTGAAACAAGTTTTTATCTCAGATGGGCTCTTTTCTTGATCTCAAACCATTTGAAGCAATACATACACACCTTCATACATCCCAAACATAACCCAAAGTTTACAGTTTTATTCAGATTCTTTACATTTGTCCTGGAACTGACTTAAAACATGGAATTCTTGTAGTATTAGTGTGATGCGTAATGGTGGTCAGCCCCAAAAAAGGCAAGGTCCTGAACTCCAGACTTGGTGAAGTTTTAGAACTGTTTCTCAGGAGACCCTCACACAGCATTTATTGTTGTAGTGCATCTTCAGGTCCTTTCTGACGTATGGTGACCCTAAAGCAAACCTATCACTTTTTTTTCAAAATTTACTCAGAGGGAATTTGCCATTACCTTCCTCTGAGGCTGAGAGAGTTTTACCTGCCCAAGGCCACCCAGCAGATTTCCACGGCCAAGTAGAGATTCAAACCCTGGTATCCCAGAGTGCTAACTCAAGATTCAAATCAGTCATGCTGACTCCCTAATACAACATAACCAAGTCAAAAGATTGCCTGTACGTGCACAACAGTAGCATACTCTTCAACATTTTACAGATGAAAACAAGCACAAGTGGCCAGAGTGTGATGAAGACTGTTAATGCGGAATAACACATAAGGTAGGAGAGGCTGCAGCAGTTTGCTTTTGTCTGAGCATACTAAGCAGGGCAGGTCTCCGCCCCCCTCTTTCCTCTCCTTATTGCTGAATTCACTGAACACAAACTGCTTTTGCACTTTGAACTCATATTGCAGTAACTGAAGTAAGATGGGGACAAAGAGGGAAAGCAGGAGGAAGAAAAAGAAAATGGGACATTGTAAATGCTGCTAAAAAAGTGAGACAACAGAGAATTAATCAGGACTGTTCCTGCCAAATCAGAACAATTGGAGAATATGTAGTAGAATTAGGTCATTGCATATGAGAACACGTTTTTTATAGTGCATCGGCCAAAACTATAAAAAAGACAAAAAAAAAAGCTTTCCTGTCCACATTCCTCAGAACTGGTCACAGATCTGCACAGATTCCCAAACTATTACCCTTTTTCCTTTAAAAGAAGTGTGACTCTGTCCAGAAGAAGCATATCCACACCAACTATTTACCACATAGTTTCCCATCTTGTCATGATTAAGCTCCAGTTTATTAAATCTTACCACTGATGACCCATTGTTGGCCTTAGTCATGCAGGGACATTGTTGCCTCACCGGGCTTCAGTAAAAAGGAAAAACAGTACATAACAATTGATGACAACTGATGTCAGACAACCCCTTTTTGATGGTTTTATATACATTTTAAGGAGCATGGGGGACAAGTAGACCCCTGTAGGATAGGAAGAAAGCATAGTTTCTGTTTTGTTTGTTTGTTTGACTATGATTTCCAGAAAAGTGTCTTCTAGTGGGTAGGAACAATAATCTCCAAGCATTAACTTCTGGAATCTACCATTGATAGAAGTTCAAAGGTACAGCTGGAAATTTACTTTTAAAAACAATGAACATGGAAATCTTCTACAGTCAGAGAGGGGTAGAGTGATGTTCTGGACCCTTCTATCTCCCCCATGATACCATAATTTGGTGTTTTCTCAATTTTTAATGCTGAGAGTCATCTGGTCAACCCTCTGCCAGAGCAGGAATTCACAACTAAATTATTCCCAACACAAAGACTAGCCAGCTCTGTTTAAAACCTCCAACAAAGGGGAGTCTACCACCTTCAAAGGAGGGTCCATCCCACTGCTGCACACACTTCTTATGTCAAGTTGGCTGAGCTCCCCCTGCCAAGTTTTAGATGATAGCTTTTATGTAGATGCTTCACTTGATAGATGGGGGAAGGGATGATGGATGGTGGTGATGAATGAGCTGAGAACCCCAGAATGTTACGGTACTGGTTGGTACTGTTTGATGATAAGAATGAAAAGACAGGGCTCCAAGATCAGTCTGTTGGCAGGCTGGGTGAGAAAATGGAAGGGGGATGGCAAAGCCCAGGAAAAGTCTTGTTTTGATATGTTAACAAATGGGATAGCAGCACATGCTATTTTTGAAATGGAGAGGCTTATATAGCACTGCAAATCCAATGCTTCTTTAGTTCTGGTAGTTGCCAAAGTGTGCAGTTGTTTTCTTCACTGTTCCTGAATAAAGTTTTTTGAAAACTCACCTAATTACTCAAACACAGAGCTATCATGTACATTACCAGGAAGCTCTTCCAGATGTTCAGCCTAGAATTGCCTTTCTTGCAATTTGAAGCCATTGGGTCAGGTCTTATCCTTTGGAGGAGCAGAAACTAAGACCATTTCTACATTACACTGTTATAGTGCTATTATTCCACTTTCAATGTCATTTCAACATAGCTTTCTCCTGGTACAGGATGCAAGGTGCTTTACAGTATAAATAAAACTCAATTTGAAAAAGTTTAAAAATGAATAAACAAATAATCCCACTAAAAACACTAATTTAAAATAGATTTAAAGCCTCTTCTGACATAACCACTTAGCAGCCCAAGGTCTCCCTTTACAACAAAGGGGAGGGGGGTCTGTGCCTGCTGGCAAAAACAGAGCAGAGAAGGGGCCACCTGAGTCTCCTGAGAGAGAGAACTCCATAGCCTGGGAGCAGCCACCATCAAGGCTCTTTGTTGTATGCTGAGTGAACATGCCTGTGATGGTCATGGGACTGACAGAAAGACCTCTTCTAAAGATCTTAAAACCCAAGCAATCTCATATAATGAGATACAGGCTGTTTCCGCACTACACTGTTATGTTGCTATTATTCCACTTTCAACACTCTGTGGAATTCTGAGGTTTGTAGCTTACTGCAGACAAAGAACTCTCTGGCTGAGAATTCTAAATGCTCCTCCCTAAACTGCAAGCCACAGGATTCCATAGGATGCTGAAAGCGGAATAATAGCACCATAACAGTGTAGTGTGAAAATGGCCAAAGTATTTCAAATAGTCAAATAGGGCTTTATATACAGGTGACAACCAGCACTCTGAATCCTGCTTTGAAACAGAGCTGGAGCCAGTAGAGCTGCTGCAACGAGGCAGTTATGTGCCATTATTACTATGAACAATTGGGGAGAAGGTCTGGATGCCTTGCAGGGCTTGACAGGACATGAGGAGCCTTGACACTCCATGTGGCCACACTCTCCCTGTCTACACAGACTGGCAGCAGTTCTCCAGCTTTTCATACAGTCCTTTCTCGGTCTTAGCTGGCAAATGTCACAGCCTGGAAGAGTTGTTACAAGTTACAATGGCCCAGAATCTCCTAACTAGCATGTCCAGACCCTCCAACTGTCTCAGTCTATCAGGGACATCCCAATCAATCCTCTGTCATCCCACTTTTTTACCTGCTCAGGTTCTCTCTCCTCCTCCCACATTCCCCTTCATCCTCAGTTTACTTCAGTTGCTGCAAACTGAGTGCAAAGTAGTTTGTGCTCAGTTAACTCAGCAGAGAACAGTGGAGGGAGGGCACTGTAGGCTCAGGCAAAAGCAAAGTGCTGCCACCTCCCCTAGTTTGTCTGTTATTAATAACATTTTCTGTCTTGACCACACTCCGATGCTGGTTGGCCACATGGGCCCTGATCTTCATTTGTGAAATGTTTGAGAACATACATGTCTGTTGCAACTCTGGGAGCTGACATAAGTCAAGTAACTCTGGTTCTTTCACGCACAAAGCATCTGTTCTACCCAGGGTGAAATAACTGTTACATCCATAGTGCTTTGCTGTGTAGATTAGCTGTGTCATGTGCAAGTTTATCCTCCACTGTTTGTTGCCTTAAAATAAAAAATCCAGGGGTAAATACGCATGATCTGCATGGATGCCATGTGGTCTTTTGCCACTGAAGATTGTTGTTGTCTGCTTTCATTTGGCAATTGCAATGCACAGGCTTGGCTCCTTCAGTGCTTTCCACAAAACCTTTGCCTTTTAACTTTGGAATTCTCTGGGGAAAAGGGATCCACAGCAATCTGCCAGTCACCAAGAAAGTCTGTTGTGCACCCTTAGAGAAGGAGCTAGCCTCACAAATGGAATAATAACTGAGAGCATTCTCAAAAGGCTTTAAGGTTACAACAGCTTCCACTGGAATGGAGGAGGTGGTCCTCCAACTCTTGAGACATAAGGAATGAAAATCTGCAATATACCCTGCATAGAGTGATCTACAGCCAAGTTAAGTTACACTGTGGTAGTTTAATTTCAGGGTCTACTGTCCCATTTACACGCACCAGTGGAACTAAATTAGCTTAAATCCAAGAACTTCAACTTAAGTGGGTTGTGAATTGGGCTGCCCAGGTTATAATTTACTTTTTTCATCCAGCTCAAATACTACCAAAGTGAAACACCATCCTTCAGTGGTTGCAGAACATCCTGCTGTGTAATGTTTTCCACCACAGTTGCTGTCTGGTAAGGAAACTACAAATATTTGGAATTAATGCCTGCCTTCTGATGCCAGTTCTTTGATTGCTACCAAATATGAGCACAGTAAAAACCAATCATTTCAGTTTGAAATTCCAAGTCCAAACACTGCTGGCCACCAACAATACAGCCAACTAGCTGCACAACTTGCTTTCTTTACCTTAAAAAAAATCATTTAGTTCCCTAATGTGGACAGAGCTGGGCAAGAAATAAAGTTATTGTTTAACATTTAATAACTGGTTTTCTTCACTGTGTAGGAATTACCCAGGTGATA
Organism: Ctenosaura bakeri; assembly: GCA_948474755.1. NCBI lineage: Eukaryota > Metazoa > Chordata > Lepidosauria > Squamata > Iguanidae > Ctenosaura > Ctenosaura bakeri. Next base: position 123,255 of record CAOLHI010002833.1, on the reverse strand, counting down.
TTTGTATATTTTGTAGAAGGACGGGGGGGGGAGTGCCATATATTTTCTGCTGTACTATAAGCTACATTAATGTGCTAGTTACAAAAAAGCATATTTTAGTTGAAAATATCAAGCACTTGGTCAATCTTATAATCACTGTGTAAGCAATAAACACTACTGAGGAAATTGGTATAGCTTGAATAAAGACTTGGAAAAAGGTGGTCATTCACACATTTTGCAATTACCCATTTTTAAAAAGAAAAACCAAAGTTAATGTGTAAATCTTCACAGGTATACTATAGCTATCCTTATGCAGTAGAAGCCTAGCAGGACTGGAGTGTCACAACAGACATTTACCCAAATACCTGGGGAAATGCAGCAACAACAAAAAAAGTGTTAGTGGAAAAATCATCTTTCAGCAAAATTACCTAATATATTTGCTAATGGTATCTGATTTAAAAGCCACAAAAATACTGGGATAAAAGCACATCCGACGAGGCGTTGTATTTATAAGTGTTTGTCACCTTGGCAACAAAAGCTATATTCGAAATCTAACACTAGCTGTGATGGGCCAAGACCTTTTAAAATTGGTAAATACTTCTTTATGGCAACGATCTGCTTTCTGCAAAAGAACACAAGAGCTGTAAAAGGCAAGTTCTTCATTGCATAACAAGTTTTTACTGGCTTTCAGCTCTTTTTGCGTTGTCTCCCTACTGTACCAGCAAGCTCTCTTTGTAACAAAGAAAATATCGCATTTTCAAATACTGTGAAACACTGATTTCTTTTCCCTACATCCAACAAAAATAATGCCACCAATTTAAGGTTTATTTTATTTTATTTTTTGCTTTGGCATTCTGATCAAACGCACATTTATCTGAAAGAGTATACCCTGGGATTTTGAGAAAAATCTTCATTAAATTTAAATTAAATCTTGGTCTTCATTAAGTGTCCACATTGCTGTGAACAAAATTATCAGAGTAAACGCACAGGTATTTAAGTGAATATTACCGTTACACTATATATCTGTTAATTCTGTCTGGATCTTGTATATGCCACAAAAAGAAAATTACCTTATATTAAAAACCACAGAAAATAAATAAATTGTAAGGGCTCAGGCTGTGAAAAGCCAATACGCCAAGAAAGTCATCACACCTATTTCACCAATATTATTTTCACCTAAATTTAATAAAGAAAAAAAAAGAGTATTAGTTGGACTATTTAAAATATTATAGGATGATTTTCTGAATAGTAGCAGTAGCATTAGTAGGAATAATAATAACAACAACAATATCATCCCCAGTTCTTAGACATTTTAGAAATTTCATTGACTATATCCTGGTCTTACGTCTTCAAAATAGAAGGTATGCTAGAAATAGATGAGAAGGTATAATACTTAATGAATAAAAGTATACTTATCAGTAAGTCCATCACAATCAATGGGATTTACTTCCACACAGCTGCCCTGATCTAGTATAGGAAATCTACCTGTAGAAAGAGGCTCCCACACTGGACACCAAGGTGACTGAAAATGCGTACCTGGACGCATGTCTACGTACGTTGAAGTGGTCATTTGTACCTCACTGAAATAACTGGATGTGTCTTGTCAGGAAAGTGGATATCCAAAAGCAGTAACTGCTGTCAACACATGACTAGAACTAAATAGGCACAGTTGTATTAGGAAGGAAGGTATTAGGCAGAAAAGTCCTATAAGTCTGTCCTTATTTATTTTTTATTCCACTCTTTTCCAAGGTTAAACTTCAGAGAAAGATTGTGCAAAGGCGAGTTCAGATGGTGGCAATTATTAAGACCTAATTCTAATTACTACTCTCAGCTTGAGTAGACCAACTCAATCAACAGAATGTGAAAGAATAATGCTCAGTAAAGTAGAAGGCAGTGGGAAAAGAGGAAGGCAACCTTCTACCTGAATTGACTCACTCAACAAAGGAAGCTACTTGCAAGACCTGAGCAGGGCTATCGCTGATAGGGCCTCTTGCAGATCTCTCATTCATAGGGTCACCAAAACTTTACAGTGCTGAGGAGGGAAATAAAGAAGGAAGAATAGAGAAAGGAAAGGGGTCACAACAGCACTGTTGGTATAATGTGGTAGTCCCCAAATTTCAGGCTGCCAGGTATGGTTAGATTTCAGCTCTCAGAAGCTCCAGCCAACATGTCCAAAGGTGAGGATTCTGGCAGCTGTAATCCCACAGCTTCCAGGGACCTAAAACTCACAGCCTAGATTCTCAATTTAACACAGTTAAAGGCTTTCAGAAGGATAGTGATTATTTATTTATTTATTCATTTATATAGTGCAATCAATGTACATGATGCTTTACATAATTGTGGGGTTGGTAGCTGCCCCCTTGAGAAATTTTCCTTGGATGGCTGTTGGTTTTGCCTTTCTTGTCCCTTGCAGTTCATTTTATCATAATTCAGCATACAATGTAACTTGGTCAAGATACAGTACTGCCAAGCTTATTGACATAATTTATGCTATTTTTTTTAAAAGGTAGAAGAGTTTTATATTGGTGATTTCAAGTAAGAGATCCAAGAGACAACACTGGCCTGGACCTTTCAAAACACATACACACACACACTTGACAGGTAGTTCTTTAACCAACTGCTTGTAGCAGAGCCTGCAAAAGTATATAGCAGCATACTTCGTATGGTTCAAACTGCTTTGTTCAAGGGCTCATAACAGGATGGGAGAAAAGATTTTCAATTAGCCCAGTCAGAGACGATCACATGGTAGCCATGTGCTCTTATGCTCAAGTGCACAATTTTTACTTGATTGATAAACCTAACATGGCACTTGAGAATATATTCTGGTTACATCTTAACCATTAAAACTCTTCATTTACCCCCAAATGAATAGATTAATATTAAATAAACTGTACTGAAAAAATGTGTCCAATTCAGCCATGTATTAATACAAATTTGTAAGAGTCTTGAAAGAAAATTACATGATGAATTGTCTGGAGAATGTGAAAATACAAGATATACTTTTTTTTTGGTCATACTGCTCTTCTTCTGATCTGTACATGTCTAAAGAAGAATCCTGCTGTCAAGAGGATTGATCTGAATGAGCCACTGACTGCTTCCAACTAGGGTTCTTTTATTCTAGACAAATTGAGTAACTAAAAATCCTAGATCATCCCTGCCCAGCAGCTAAGCTGTTGTGATAAAAACTGTTAAGCTAAAGAGTATGGTTTCTACCATTTGTATTTCCTTTCCAAACCATTGGGGCTTATTATACCAGATATGCTAATATTCTCAGATGTTGAAAACCTATTAGCAATGTTTGAATTACAGGGGGAGGTAGGGGGGCAAAAAGTAATGACTTATGTGTTGCCCCTCCTAGCTATCTTTTTAAATAAAAAAACATGGGAGGCAGTATGATTTGGCTGAAATTGGAAAGCATCTGATATTGAAAGAAGTTGATCTTTTAAAGGACTTTCTTTGCTCTCTCCCATAATTTAAACGTAGGACATAAAATTTTCACAAAGACAAAAACCTCCATTTATTCATTTACTAGCGTATATACCCGGTGTTGCACAGGATTTTACTTTCTCATAGGTAATGCTTGTCAGAAAGATTTGAGATCCTGTGTCTCTAATTTCCCAAACTGTCTTATCCAGTACCTGTAACTTTTCCCCATGTTCCCCAATCCAATCTGTATTCAGAGTTATTAACATAAAGAGGCTGGGTTCCTGAGGGAATACACTGCCCTCCTCCTTGCTGCTAAGCCTCAACTCCATAACAACTGGCCAGGTCAAGGGTTCTCTGACTGAGAATTCTAAAGACCACTTCCTAAATTACAAACCTCAGGATTCCCTAGAATCTTCTTAGGCAGCCAATCATATGAGGTCTTCCCACCTGACACAAACAAACAAACTTTGACTTTAATGGTTATTGAATTTATATCCCGTTTTTCTCCTATATAGAGCCCAAAGACCCACACTGGGGAAAGCAGGTGGAACTGATTTAAAGGAAATAGATGATAGATATGGAATTGGACAGGTATTCCCCTATACCTTCTTGGCTCCAGATCATCTCCTTCAATGTATTTAAACACTTTGTTGGGCAGGTCCTATGAAATGGAAGCACGTTGCTTTGTTCATGTGACTGCTCCCTAAGTGGATAACTTGATCGTGTCATACCATGGGCCATCATGTGTCACTCCTACTTATGTAAATCAGGGTAGCTTCTCAGGTCAAGTCCAATGTTAACTGAATTGGGGCCATACTATCAGAAGCTAATAACTTTGACATCAACTCTTTGGTATTAACATTTTATTAAGAAGAAGCAGCAAAAAAGTACATTCTTGTTTTTTTCTGTCTTATAAAATTAGCATGTGACCATTATTGTTCAAATCTTCTAGGGAAGGCAAAGATCTAACGGGTTTAATGGCCATATTTCCTTTCCAGCATTACCTAACCACTGACTGTATGCGGAACGTGCTGGAACAAGTCTGAAACATTCCCAGTGCATATTCCCCTCTCCCTTTTAAATCTAGGACACAGTACAAGCCAGCTGTGCAAGTCATTGACTCATGAATCAGCCTCTTGGTGTTCAAGGAAAAGAACCAGCAACCTAGCAATGCTGTTATAAGGCAAGGGAAGTAACTGCCTAGTGAGAACACATCAGAGCCTCCACAGGCACAAACTTGTTCTGCCATGTACATGCTGAACTCTGTGTTACTCTGAAATCACCAGCAGAATACAAAATTAAAAACGTGGCTTTACACTTCTCTTAAATTCTGCACAAATCTAACTTTTCCATTTTACCAGATGAAACTATCTCTTTCCTCATCAGCATGCTTTTCTGCTGCAGTTCCTAATTAAGGCTCCAGACTTGAACAGATATGAGCCTATAGGTCCCTTTCAGTTTAGTGAATGAAACACAGTCTGAATAAGAAACAAAAATTTCTACAGGCTCATCCTGTCCTATGCAGAAACATAACAAGCTGTTTTTCTATAATAAAACTCTATGGACAGTGTCACTTTTCTACAGTGAATATTAGGTTTAAACTCCTGCAAAATACAGAGAAAGTTGTTGCAAAATAAGGTTTCCCTCTTCAGTGCTAGACAGTGCTCCAATTCAACAAGCTCCTGCAGAATGCAACTTCATTTTAAAGTGATAAATCTCACTCTCTGTGGGCACCACAAGCAGGTAGCTCACCAAACTCAATCAGTTACCCTCTGAGTTTGTAACTGTAGAATACATTTATGAAAAGTGAGAGTTATATAGTTGAAAACTGATGGCATCTGATGTTTCTAACCTCTTGCATGGAGTTAGTTGAGGCCTCTGTACTAGCAGTTTGATTGCAAATAACAATAATAGGCATTTTTAATAGCTTTTCCAAGGCAGCAATGTCTAAAAGCACATTAAAGCCAATGGACTGGATCAGGACATAGTCGTAAGTCATACTTTGGTTAGATCCACTGAAGAATTAATGATGACTAAGTCCCATTGCATACAGTGGTTCTAAATATGACAATTGCTAGAGCCACTCCTGTACAGATACACTGATTTTTAGATACAGCATCTACCACTTTTCCTTTATGCCATGCCTGATCAGAATAAGAAATCCAACCCTTTTTTTACTAATGTCTCTTAGTGGCTGTGGATGTTTCCTTAAATTCATTGGCAGCAATAGGACCTGACAGAAATGCCAGGCAGATTGCCCGCGAAGAAGCAGTAGTTTGAGAAAACAGAGAAATAAAAGCAGAGAGAAAACTGAAGAATGAAAGCACTTGGGAAACTATGGGATGGGGCAGGGAGGAGAACTGAAACTGCCTCAATATAAGTCAGCAAATAGAACTATTTTACCAGGCAATTGCATTTCAAACTTGTTGGAGTAAATGGTTTAAAAATGCTAGATAGCAAAACACACATAGACTATAGGTGGCATAGATAGGCATCAAGGCTCCATCCCGTGTCACTGCCAAATTCAGCAGTGCAGCAGTTTGTGGTAAAATAATGGCCATTTTTGTTTCAAAACAAGGTACATGCTTTATGCACATGCCTTGTTTTCAAAGACAATCCCATTCCTTGAAGCTCCTAGAAGTTTCTAGAAAGTTCTACTCTCTTTTAAAAGAAAGTGCATTCCCTGTGCACTTCTGTGTTCATCTTGTTTTAAAGCAGAGGTGCAGAGTTTACTTCCCCTGCCATACCCCAAATTTCAGCAATTTGCAATAGAAAGGTGGGGACAACAATGCTCTGTGTGGGATCAAGTGCTCAAAGCTGTGGGTGCTGAAGATGACATCTAGGGCAACTGGCACTGATAAAAGTTAAGAGGGTTCAAGGCCACATAATAGTTTTTGACAACAAAATTATCCACAATGTGATGGCAGTTGTCTTCTACATGGAGGGCAGGTTATTGGCCTACAGGAGCAAAACAAGGGTGCCTTTAATACAAAATACTAGGTCTTGTCAAGCTAAAGGGCTAAGGCCTATGGGGTAGAGAGGGTACCCACTACAGACTGTCCTTAGATCTTGGCAATAATGTCATAGCTATAATTACTCCAGTAGCAAATACAAAGTGCTACAAAAGACAGAAATTGTGGATATGGGGTCAAGTATCATTATCTGAGCCAATATTATCTCTGAATAAAGAAAAGTCTAGCTTCTCAGAAAAAGGAGAGGCCCAAATTACGTTTTAAAGGGAGAACATTAATTGTTAAATGTATATCAAATTGTTGGAAGTGTGATGAAAAGACAGGATCTTTTTTTCATATGTGGTGGACATGTAAGATAGCAAAAAAAATTTGGAAGGGGGTACATGACGAAATCCAAAGATTTGTAAGCTGAATTTTGAAATGAAACCGGAGCTTTATTTGTTAAATATGCTAGGACAACAAAGGGAAATAAGTCATCAGAAGATATTATTATATCTAATAACTGTGGCAAGGTTGACATATGCGCAGCACTGGGGAGAAAAGAAACATATTGATATAGAAGAATGGAAGTTAAAAGTCCTGGATATGATAGAGATGGAAAAATTAGCATTTTCTTTGAAGAATAAATCTATCCAGAACTTTGAGAAAGAATGGAAAAGAGTATTGGATTGGGTAAGGATATAAATGTATAAGAAATCAAAGAAGAAATAATATAACTGTTCTTCTCTCTGTAAGATGGAAATTATGTTTGTTATAGAATGGAAATAAGCAATTTCAACTGGAAGATTTAAGCATGGAAGTGTGTGGGGTGGTTATTTTCAAGACAAACTTTCAATAAATTTATTTTAAAAAATTGTTAAGTGTATAGGTTACAAAGTAAGAGAAGTTTGATTAAATTTATTAAAAATTAAAGGTAAGATTTGTAAAGTGGATATTTACAACAGATCTGGATTCTATTCTTGTTCACAATTGTCACCAATACCTTAGAAAATGAATACTGCAAGGAAAATTTTAAAGTACCTCTCAAATATCTGACCCAAACCCGACAGGTTTTCTGCAAGCGCCTGATCGGGGAGGAGACTGCTGTTTTTCTTTCCAAGGCTAAAACCAGAATTGTGATTGAATGTTCTGGACACTTTTCCATAAATCAGAACTTTGTGGATAGGGTGATATGTGCCTAGGCATGAAGAAGTCAGAGGAAGTCACAGCTGAAGGTTTGTGGTCTGGACACAACCTAAGATGCTAATGCAGCTACGAAATTTTACAGACAAGGTCCAGACATTAGAAAAATGTCAAAAATGTGAATGTCCCCAGTTGATGAGATCTGGCACAAAAAACAAACAAAACAAAAAACAAAAAAAAACCCCTCTGAAGGCAAAACTGAAGCAAATAACTGAGTTTCTGGGCTACACAACATTTCTAAAGAAGCAGGCATAACAGAATTACTTTTTAATATAAAACCAGGATTTTGTTTTGTTTTGTGTTGTTGTAAACACAAATTCTAAGAGTGCATTGTTCTAGGTCTGCAGATTGACACTGGGGAGGAACACTCTATGAAAAAAAGGATTTTTGCAAATTATGTGCAAATCTAAGTAGAGAATATTTGAATATTCTAGAATGTCTTGTGCCTCTTCCTGGTTAAACATGGGGGCCCTGTACAGTGCACACAGAAAATTATGGACACCATAATTAATCACCAACCTCAGGTTCACCACAGGTGCTGTGGCATTGTTAGTATTTTCCGCACTGTATCTCAAAAGTGGATATTGGAAGTTGGAAACAGACTCAAAATATACAGAAAAATTATAAACCCATGAGGCAGCAATTCTAAATTTGTTTTCTGATTAAACATGTCTAGGATTACTCTGCACAAATTGTCTTGAGGACCACATTGTCACTGAGAAGGAGTGTTGCTGGTTTCCTGACTACTGAATAGCCATTTAAAACCATATTTTATTCTTGTATTTTTGCAACATGCATTTATTTTCACGTGGTCATAGCACAGAGAATTAAGTTATGTGGAATGATGGATAAGAATCTGTAAGAAAAACTCTTTTCTTTTGCTGTGTTCTATGTAACAGAGATATCATTTGATACCAATTAATTCTTAGTACATTCTTCTTCAGCTGCTGTGGCAAGCTCCCCATCTCTGTGGCATCCTGTTCTACATGATCATATAACTGGCACCACTAATGATTTGTTTAGTTGGGTTTTGGTTTCTTTTACAGACTCAGAAAGCCAAGCGAGCAGCTGGAACGCTTCCTCTATCTTATGGCTTCTACAATAGCTTGTTTTGCTTGTCAACATCCCTTCTTCTACACAACCATTAAGAACAGACAAGTCTTGGAATCCTTTAAACAAAGGCCATTTCCGCACTAGCCTGTTATAGCGCTATTATTCCACTTGCAACATCCTATGGAATCCTGGGGTTTGCAGTTTGCAAACCCCAGGATTCCATAGGATGTTGCAAGTGGAATAATAGCGCTATAACAGGCTAGTGCGGAAATGACCAGAAATATGGGCTAATATATAACGGAAAGAACTCGGCTCCTTAATTGGTTTACAGTTGCCTTTTTCAGGAAATACAAGGGCATATTATATTCAGCATATTTCTGGAGGCTGTCCCGTTAACCACATTAATGGATAAATGTAATAAATGCGTTGTATTAATTAAAAGAGGGTCGATTACAATTGGAGGGAGCAGAGTTCAAATCTCCTAAACTCTGAGGCTAAACCAAATGGTACCTCCCAAACTCAGGGAAGAATCCTGCCGCACTTTAAAAACAAATGCGTTTTATTTGGCCTAAGGCCGGCCCCTCCCGAAACTGCAAACCCCAGGATTCCAGAGGAGGTTGAAAGTGGAATCATCGCGCTATATCAGGCTAGTGCGGAAATGGCCTATGTCTTCATACACCGGAGCCCACTGGCTAGGTTTCAGGCTGTCACAACAGCGTTTATACTGCAACAGACTAACACAATCCCTCCTCAGGACATCACCTCACTCAAGGGGGTTATAGCTATTGTATACTTTCATTGTTCTCGTTTGGCTCACTTGCGCCAATTTTATTTCCCGACAAAAAAAAGGGACGACCGCCCGCCTAAGAACACTCTCTCTGAGGCAGAGTCATCCTGGCACTCCAACCCAGAAAAAAGTAAAGGAATGAGGACGGAAAAACAAAAACGACTAAGTTGCCTTCTGCACTAGCCTGTTATAGCGCTATCATTCCACTTTTAACACCCTATGGAATCCTGGGGTTTACAGTTTAGGGAGGAGCATTTAAGGCTAAACTGCAAATCCCAGAATTCCATAGGGTGGAATGATAGCACTATAACACGCTAGTCCAGAAATGGCCGAAGGCACAAAACCAACCGCCATTCGGAAGATCAAACCAGGAGTAAGAAGCGGGGGGGGGGAAGCCTATCTGCGCTCTCCGCGTTGGCGAGCCGCGCATGCGTGAAGCTTTTGGGGGGGAGGGGGTGTTCATCACCCGTAGTCCGCCGGCCGCTTTCGTCACTATCCCGTCATTCTCAGCGGAGAGCAGTAGAGTGGAGCTGGGTGGAAGGCTCTAGAGCGGCTGGAGGAGGCCGAGGCGGAGGATGTCGGAGAAGAAGCAGCCCGTGGATTTGGGGCTTCTGGAGGAGGACGACGAGTTCGAGGAGTTCCCGGCCGAAGGTAGTTCGGGGGGAAAGGAAGCCCCCGGCTGCGGGCAGAGGAGAATGAAGGAAGGGAACGAATAGGGGGAGAGGCGGGTAGGGAGGGGTGGGAGCGGCCTTGCGGAACGCACGACTGTGCGCTGGCTGTGGAGTCGTGCGGAGGTACTAGTAGGCCCAAAACGGGGGCGCGCGTGCGCGCTCGCGCCTTCCACGCCCGCCGTGTGTTCGTTTGCCTGAGGCCATTTCCGCACTAGCCTGTTATAGCGCGATGATTCCACTTTCAACCTCCTCTGGCATCCTGGGGTTTGCAGTTTCGGGAGGGGCCGGCCGGCCCCTCCCGAAACTGCAAACCCCAGGATGCCAGAGGAGGTTGAAAGTGGAATCATCGCGCTATAACAGGCTAGTGCGGAAATGGCCTGAGAAGACAAGCAAAGTCCTCTTCTGTGTCTGAGGATGGGTTCTGCCCCCTTCCGCGATACGAGCTGTCCAGTTACGTGTCTGGCCGTAGTGCAGGAGCTGTATTATGATTTGCTGGTGGGAGTGTGGAAGGTGGTTTCGTCCCAGTCGAGCCATTTGGTTGAGGAAAGATGTCATAGAATCATAGAGTTGGAAGAGACCCCAGGGACCATCCAGTCTGACCCCCTGCCATGCAGGGACACACATCAGTGCACTCCCGACAGATGGCCTCCCAGCTTCTGCTTAAAACCCCCCAAAGAAGGAGATTCCACCACACTCCGAGGCAGCATATTTCACTACCGGACAGCTCTGACCATCAGGAAATTCTTCCTGAGGTTCAGGTGGAATCTCCTTTCCTGCAGCTTGAATCCATCGCTCCTTGTCCTGGTCTCTGGAACAGCAGAAAACAAGCCAGTTCCTTCCTCAAGATGACAAATATTTAAACATGGCTATTGCGTCCCCCCCTTAACCTTCTCTTCTGCAGGCTAAACATTCACAGCTCCCTAAGTCATTCCTCATAGGGCATGGCTTCCAGACCCTTCACTATTTTGGTTGCCCTCCTCTAGACACACTCTAGCTTGTCTATATCCTTCTTGAATTGTGGTGCCCAGAACTGCACACAGTATTCCAAATGAGGCCTAACCAATGCAGAATAGAGTGGTACCATTACCTCCCTTGATCAAGACACCATATTCCTATTGGTGCAACCAAGAATTGCGTTGGCTTTCTTGGCTGCCGCATCACACTGCTGACTCATGTTCAGCCTGTGATCTACCAAGATTCCTAGATCCCTTTCAGAGGTACTGCTATCCAGCCACGCGTCCCCCATCCTATATTTGTGCCTTCCATTTTTTCTGCCTAAGTGCAGGACCTTATATTTCTCTCTGTTGAAATTCATTTTGTTAGCTTTAGCAATACAAGAACTATTAAAGTCTTTATACTTTGTTAGTTGTTTAGCATAGGTACTTGGGAGGAACAGTATCTTCCAATATTTGCATAGCACGTGTGATGGAGTAACACAGAGTGTAGTATGGGCACCTTAAGGAACTTTACTGCCTGAGGAAGGGCAACAAATGGTGCCCCCCACCCATTGTATTGCGCCAAAACCAGAGACATTATTCTGGAATCAGAGTCAGAAAGTCCCACAGGCACCCCACACATGGTGCAGTAAATGTGTGTGCGTGTATTGTATTGTATTACTGTGACGTGTTTGGTGAGGACTCAAGCCGCCTTCTCTGCGCCTGCTCCCAGGCCGTGGAACGCTCTTCCGTGGGAAGTCCAGTTGGCGTCTTTCCTATCCCATTTCCTTGGGCAGGTGAAGACCTTTTTGTTCAGCTTAAGCCTTTGAGTTGTGACTTATATAACTGTAGTATAGGTGAAGCAGAGTTTTTGTGTTTTTTATTTTGTTTCCTATCAGTTGGTTGTAATTATGTTTTAACTATGTTTTAAATATGTTTTTAACTGTTATAATCATGGCTTTAATATATTGCTGTTTAATTCTTTTTTAACATCTGTAGATGTGAGATTTTAGTTTACTCTTATTTTAAATTTCTGGAAGCCACCTTGGATCTCATTCTAGGGGAAAGGCAGGGTACAAACCCAATAAATAAATAAAATAAGCCAGCATGATCCTGTACATGTCTACTTAGAAGTAAACTCTTTTCTATGAAACTTATTTCAAAGTAGATGTGGTTAGGATTGCATGAACCAAGCACCTTGTCTTGAATACCCAAATATTCTGAATACTTAACTTTTATTTTATTTGTATGATACATGATTTTGTAAAAAAAATTTACAATGAGATATGTTGTAATTATTATATTTATTTACATCCCACCTTTTCCTCAGTCCAGGACTGAAGGCAGCTTACAAATGTTAAACTATATAGCCAAAAAAAATTTCTATAACCCAAAAGTTCAAAATACAGTGAAACTATCAGCATGATCATTAAAACATAACACTATAAACAGTACAGCACATTATAGAAGGCCTTGTCTCCTGAGCAATCACTCCTTCAGTGGCCTGCTGAAACAAATAAAAAGGCTTCACCTGCCTCTGGAAAGATAGCATAGAACAGGTATATTTTCATAGAACAGGTGCATAATCTGTCATTTGTGAAACAGCAGTTATGTACAAATGTGAATACTTCTGATTTGATTTATATGTCACAGTTACTGTCTTTAAGTATAACACTATGGACTGGACAAAATCTTTAAATCAGTTCTAGTTTGCAGAATGTACTAGTGTGAAACTTCAAAACTATTCCTTGAATCTAACTTCAAGTTTTTGAAATGTATATTCTTAAACCGTTGCAGTGAATAAGAGGTCTTGGGTGTTCTTTGTAACACTCTCAAGCCGATTTTCATCTGAAGACTAGTTAAGAACTACCTATGAATGTTACTAGTGTGGGTATGAATGCATGTCTTTCACTGTTACTTTAAATGAGATCTTAATATAAATTACATAGATAGTGAATCTTGCTATTTCACTCTTGAACTTAATTTTAATAAACAAACATTATTAACTGGAAGGTATACTTCTTAGTTCTCTTGCACAGTAGAATGATATCAGCATATGAGGTAAAATACGTTGTCCAACAAATGTTTTTGTTAAGGTTTCATAAATTTCAGTGGTGACTTTTTTGCTGCCACCCAGATTCAGCCATCTGAAATGGATTTGTTCTCTTTCTGTTAAGCTTTCCACTGTGCTGCAGTAGTGCATGTACTTCTCTGGCACATATGTATGAGGAGCCATCTTTTTCCAAATAGCTTAAGAAATCTTACACAGGTGTGAAAAATAGGATATTTAGGTGTCCTCATGTAATAGAAAAATCATGCTTGGGCTTTTAAGTGCTTATATAAAATAATTTTCAGATTATTGTGACTTTGGTTTATTGCATCCTGTTCACAAAAATATTGCTGTTATGGTAATTTCTGAGCCTTGTAATGCTAGATAATTTTTCATTTTATCTGGTCAGACAAAAGTAATACAAGTGCATTGTGATTTTTACATGGCATAAATCAGGATACATAACATCTGTCTAGATAAGTGAGTTAGAATATAGTTTTAGTCTTCCTGTTTTGTTTTTATGTGAAGATGGCTACTGATTATCCTTTACAAACACAGAACAAATGGGCTGATACATTTGTAGGACCCACTAATGCTCAAAATTATGCACGTTATACGAAACTTTTAACTTCTCTGCCTGGAGAGTTTGAAAAACGAAGGATCTTCCTTCTCCATTGAATGCTTATACAGGTTCAGGCTACCTTATATGGAAATCCAAAAAAATGAATTTTTGCCACCAGTTACCCACTTCTGCCTTTAAGGTGGCAGCTGTGGCACTCCTGCATCTCTCAGATCTGAGAGATCTGCCCACTCAAAGGTGGAAGCAGGTGGCTGCGGCCAAAAAGAGAGAGGCTATGGATCTGTGAAATGGAAAAAGGTACGGATTTGCCCTGAGAACTACACTTGGATTCCAGCCATTTGGCAGAGCCTCATTCTCTCTCTAGCCTTGTGTCTCATACAAAACACAAGTAGTGAACAAACGAGACACAATATCATTCCAAAAAGGTACTGTATTCCAAAATAATTTTTTAAAAAATCAAAAGTACAGAACGCTCCTGGTCCCAAGCATTTTGGATAAGAGAGGCTCAACCTGTATTATCCCAAGCTTCCTTTAAAACATCATGCCATCTCCATATGAGCTTTGAATTTTGCATTTGAAAACTAATAACATTCCTTGCTGTAAAACAGGAATAGACAACTTTAGTGGAGCTGGGAACGTTTGTCTGTTCCTGGGATTTTCTAGGAGCTGCATAGGTTGCCAAAATCACTAGAAAATGCGAGTGAGGAAAATAGCATGGAGTAGAAGATAATTTCAGAGTTTTGAGAAATTGGTGTTGCAACCAATAGGTAATCGCTGCTCCTGACCTCCACTACGTCTTTTTTTATGTCTGAGAAAGGATGGTCTTAGGGAGAGCACCGAGGCTTCCTTGAGAAACCTAACGAGTGCATCTTCCATCAGAAGCCAATACAAATTTACTTTGGAGTAAACCCTGTTTAAATAAGTGGATTTACTTTGTTATGAAGATACCACTCATATCTTTAAAATTCAGTTTTCAAAATAAGGTTGTGTTACAAGGCTAATAGCTGACGTTGGCAGTACTTGGAATAAAAATGTGTTGTTTCATTATGTATCACATCTTTTCTGTGTCTCAATGAAGGTTTAGAGCATGGGTGTACAACATGCAGCCCTGCTAGTTTATTGCAGCTGCCATTGTCCTTCATCTTAGTCTGTGCTACCAAGTTACAACCCATCACATCTGGAGGGGTGTGAACTGTCCCTGCATGACTTAGAGAATAGTTCATCTTTTTTTCCCCACTGACTTAATTGTGTTCATTGACATGAAGGTAATGAGAGCACCAAGGAATTTATTCAGTAGCCTAGTTAAACCAGTGTTGCAGAATTTAAGCAGGGGTTGTGCTTCAGTTATAAGCAGTAAGTCTCGTTGATTATTTAGAGTTCATGTTTGGTACATGAGCTCAGTTCCAGGTGATGCCATTGCACTCATGATCGTGGCATATTTTTTTCTGCTTCCAAATGTATGTGTTGAAATTTTCCATCTTAAAATGTAATCCTAAATTATTTCTTTAAGAGCAAAGTGTTAAGAGGTCATGGTGCCCAGGTCAAAAGCACTTTAAAGGTCCTAGTTTACATATCATTGCTAGATCTATAACCAGATTGATAATAGCCTTCTAGTAAAAGATCAAGAATTGGTCTCTTTACATTCATTTTATTTGTTTTTTCTGAACCCATGATTTCTTTGTTCGAACTGGTTCAGATGTAACACTGGCGTTTTCTTGACTTTTGTCATAGTCAGCCTCAGGATTCATACTTTTCTTCATTGAAGTTCAACAAAGGTTTAAGTACTTCATACTTACTTACTGTATTTATTTCTTTAAATATCTGAATGTTGCCCTTACAGACAGAGCTTTTAATTGCAGGAATGACTTAACTTTCCCTTAAACCAGAAATTCTAAACCTGGAATACATGAACCATTATGGGATCCATGGATTTCCTTCAGGAGATCATGAAACAACAACAACAAAGTTCCCTTTCATTTCCTTCCTGTTATTTAACTTTTTCCAGACATGGTAAAGTTTAAAGTATTTAAAAAAAGTCTTTTCAAATGTTCATTGTAGTATTTCTTTCCAGACTGGTCCATGTAAAGGAAATCCATTCCCATTGCAAAGAAATAAACTGCATGCAACTTTTTGTGTGTGTTTATTTATGTACATTTTATAAGAAAAGGGTCCATAATTTTCATTAAATTCTCAAAGGGGTCTGTGACCCCAACATGCGAAGAACCATTGTGTTAAACCAGGATCTGTAACTTGAAATCACTCCTAGATTCTGGTTTACAAGAAGGGTTGGCTAGCAGTTATTAACATAAATGCTAACAAATTCAGTTGTGGTTAAGTAGGCTGGGAAGTATTTGCTCCAGGGATGGAGAAGGCTATAAGAAGGGAATCAGTACATCCTAAGGCTGTGTGGAAGGACTGTGTGTTATATCTGCATTGCCCCTATGTATGTTTCAACATTATTTTTTAAAAACTCTTAGTTTGGCCTCTGTTTGGTACATGAAGGCTTTACATGTGTTATATACTAAGTTAGAATGCTTCTGCCCTGAATTGTCCACAGGTTGTTCCTTTTGAAAAATGCTATAAGAATATTTCAGTCGAAAAGCTAGGTACTTATCACAATAAATTCATCATGTATTTCCATCAAGTAATACAGTATTATTTAATCACAAATCTGGTTCACACTTCTTCCTGCCCTATAGTGCTATAGACTTAAAATAAATAACAGAAAGCGGGGTAGCAATCAGTAGAAAAACATTGTCAGATTGGGTTTTGAAAGCCGGTTATCCAATTTTATGTCCTGCAAAATAGTATTTACTTAGCAACCTCTTATTGTACATCTCAAACCTTACATATTTGTGTCAATAGTGTGAAAGCCTGTCATGGAAAAAAAGCAGTTTTTTAGTAGCCTGAGCTCCTACCTTTTTAGCAATAATGAAAAATTTGATGTACAACTTGTTCACATGTCAGTTTTAAAATTCCTTGGTATTGTGTCCCCAGCTGATTCTGAATCACTGTCTATGGAGTTAGAAGGCACAAATAGTACCTCACCTCTCACTGTACCTTGCTAGCTAGCCAGAACTCCATTTCGTTCTTGTTCCCTAATTGGCTCCAACCTTATTTTTAGCTTCCTAGGCTAATGCCTGATCTTTAGTCAGTCAGCATCTGGTCTGCTGCACTCTCACCTCTTTGCCTTATTTCCTCACCCCATCATCTTGTCTGGGTTACCCAGTACTGATTCACCCTGCTCATTTCATCCACCTTGAACTGAGCTGTTCAGTCTCTCAGATTTAGAATATCTGTGGCCACAAATTATCAACCAGACCTTTAAGGATGTCAGTCTGTGAAGTGCTTCTGTCATTTGACTCCAATCATGCATTTACAAACCATGGTTCTTGGCTCTGGTCCAGACTGAGGCGTTAAAGTATCTTTGCTCACAATGATGGGGCTTTTATCATCTTACAAAGTGTGTAGAGATGAGAGAAATGCAGTACAGGAAGCTCCTGCCTTTATCTGAAAAGTTGCTCTTTTTGCTGCTTCCAAATTAAGGACAAGTTCCATTAATTTGATGGGGACATTCTTTGCAAAAAAATTTCAAAAATGTTTTATGCTCCAATGCCCTGTAGTGAGTGTGGGTCACGTTTCCACTGGGATTTGCACATTTGCAGGCCAAAGTAGGCCCAGGTGCAACGCAAATGACATCTGCTCACTCCCTGTTTTTCAGAGAAGCCCCTCCTGAGGCTAAAACACCCCGAAACATGGTGAAAATGTCCCCTGCTCTCTAAAGGTTGGTGGGGCAAAAACATTTTTTAGAAAATGGTAGCAGATGCAATGGGTGAATGCATCTTCCAGCATCTCCTGGGGGGGCTGATGTGGCCCCCTAGCCTTCCAGTTGCCCATCCCTGATTAAGCTCAAACACCAAAGTTTCAATTACAATCAGCCCTCCACATTTGTGGGTTTGACATTCACAGATCTGATTATTTGCAAGTTTCTTCAACCCTTGCCCTCCCACTTCAGGTGCATCTTTTTTGGGGGAACCTTCCCTCTTGGTGGCTCCAATCCGGCTACATAGCCCTTTAAAAACCCACCTCTGGTCCTCCTCTTCCCCCAACAGTCTCTGCCTGGCCAGCTAAGGATGGTTCTCTGCCCAAATTCTCAGCACCACAAATGCTGTAGCCATGCCCCACACACACCCAAGGAAGGAGATGGGCAAGAGAGAGGAAGTACAGGACCACCATGCCAATCATTTCCTTTCCCTGACCTGGTTTAGACCCTGGATGTCCACTTTCCCCACTCGTGCCTCAGCCCCTTTCCCACAGACACACAATTTTTTTTATTCACAAATTTTTCACTTTTGCAAGGTTCCTGTGTCTCTAACCCTAGTGAATGTGGAGGGCCAAGTGTACTTTGCTCTTTAAATTTAATTTTTTGATTAAATTTTGGTTGCATTATTAACCAGTGAAAGTAACTGTCCTTGAGAACAAGTTGCTCAGTATTATCTGTGTTATTAATTAAAATGGAATTGAAACATTTTACCCAAGTTTTGTTGAATTGCATACAGGATCAGCATGTTCTGTGTCTTTATTTTCAGACTGGGCTGGTTTAGATGAAGATGAAGATGCACATGTTTGGGAAGATAACTGGGATGATGACAATGTGGAAGATGATTTCTCCAATCAGTTAAGGTGATATGAACAATTTCAGTATATGCATAAAAGAAAAATTTATAGGTTGAGATAGGAAACATGGCCTTCCAGATACTGATGAGCTACTATTCCCCTCACTATTTGCCAGGCATGGTAGGACTTATGTGAATTGGAGTTCACCAATATCTGAAGTCTCAAAGTTTTCCTAGTCCTTGCCTAAATTGAGAATCAGATCAGACAGTGATGAAAAATATGTGTTTCCAAAACATATTAGATAACTTTCTTCCAAAACATGGAACTATGTTTTATTGAAGTAGACATTGGCTTTGTTCAGACCTAAGTCTTAACTGTCATTTAGTGTCACAAGAATGATTCTATACTCTTTTTTTATAAAACTGTACATACATCATATCGCATCATAACACATCACATCACATATCACATCATATCCTATCACATCATACATGATGTCATATCATACCACTCTACATACATCGTATCACATTTTTATCATATCATATCCTATTGAATACAGCATCTCACATCCTCGAGAACAAATCACATTCAAGCAAGAACTCCTCCCCCATGAGGAGGACATGGTTTATTCTTTATATTATTGCTTCAACACACTCATGTGTAAGATGAGAGAAGCTTGTAAATAACAAACATAGCATGTATAATAAACAAATTTTGAATCAGTCAAAATCTACTATGTCTCGTTTACATCAAAAAGTAATACTATAAACCTCTCCACTTATAACTCAACAAAAATTTTCATTTTTGTGGATGAAATCATGCTAGCGCACATTTTTGTTCTCAAAGTTTTATACTTCTACTATAATTTTTCAATAATTCCTCTGCTACTCTTGATATCCTAAACTCTACTTTTAAGATAATATTGTAATGGCTGCCATATCCTTGAACATTGATCATCAGATTTATTGTCTAACGTGTGTAAGAATGATTCTGTACTCTTGTAATACACTCCCCCTGTCAATATGGGAACAAGAGAAAGACGGGGAAGGAGAGATGTTTCTGCTTCTATTCTAGATTAACAGGAGTTTAACATGTTATCCAAAATCTTGCTGTGGTTAATCTTAACTATTTGTAATGTAAAATCTACTTTAAAAGCTATAGTGCAAAGCTGGCTTGTTTCCATTAATCATAGTTAATATTAACTTCAGTTTGTCTCAGTTTGTCCAAGACAATAAGAGATTAATCAGGGAAGCTAAGCACATTCCAGTTGTAAATGTGCTTTAGCATTGTGCCTATACTAAACAGCGCATGTCCACTGAATTTGATACTAACATCATTGTGGTCCTTTATTATCAAATAATAAAAAAAGGCAGTTTAAAGATGATTAGAGGATTTGACTACGTTTTTCTTCTACTCCACTGTAGAGTGCATATTCACAAACATATTGGTCAGAATGCCAAAAAAACCTTGGAAATGCCTAAAGAGGAAAATATTAATTACCAAATTTCATTGCTTCATGTATTTTGTTATCTGTGTACACATTAAGGCTTTCTGTCCTAAGATTTTTCTATCATTAGACACACTTCTTAGCAATGTCTTCCTCCTTTTGGCCTCTAAAGGCAAAAAGGACAATGGAGAGTTGCATGCGCTGGTGAGAATTAATAAATCAATACTGCTTGTCTGCTAATTGGCAACACTGCTGCCAGAAAATGAGGCAGGACTGGGGAGGTGGCATGCCACAAATTGAACAGTGAGGAAGATGGAGGAGGGAGCTCCTGAAGAGACTGAAGGAAGAGATATAGTAGAAAGTGAAGATATGATAAATGTAATGGGATGGACCCAAACTAAGTTAAGTGGCACATAAGTCCCATTAAAATCAGTGTGAAAAGTTCTGTACATGTCTACTCAGAAGCAAATTCCATAAAATTGAGTGAGCTTCTCTCCTAGATAGATTAGCATAAGATTGCTGCCAGTTAAAAAAAACCATTCATTATATCTCATTCCAACCATTATTTCTAGTGTAAAAAAGTCAATTGTCTGGAATTTTACATGATTTAACATTTGACTGAGATGGTTTATCTTTACAGGGCAGAACTAGAAAAACATGGCTACAAAATGGAAACCTCATAGCTTCCAGTGGAGTTGCCATGTGAGATTGGACTGTAAATTCAATGCAAAGGTGTACGGAATGCAGAATGGAAGAGAAGATACTCGATTATCCCTTATTACCCCAAATTTTGTTTTCTGTTTTCTATAAATAAATAAATAAATCTAAATGTTGTATTGCCTAGATTTACTGTTCAGGTTTACCTCTGAATTATTGGTAGGTTCTAAAATCATATTGCTGGCTGTTCTAAGCATGCGTTCATCTTTTTTTTTCTCTTTAATATTAATTGACTGTGGCTGAAGTCAGAATAGAGAGAACAGAAGACTGTTGGATTGAAAATGTCACTTCTGGTAAAATCAAAATCAACCGAAACTTTTGTAACATTTTCATCACTTCATGTCGGAATTAGGAAAAACTTTACAATGGTTTTCTTTTATGACTGCTTAATATATCTTAAACTGAATCACAACATCAGTTTTCTTGGCTTACACAAGTAGAAAGTGGAGATTACGATATCTGTAGAGGAAAGTCTCATTGTATAAGCAACCTGGAAGGGGGAGAATTGGAATGGAAAGGTTCGTAATCCAATCTGCATGGTTCAGCACACTATAGAGGTATTACTAAATGTAACCCTACTTCCCATGAATATGCTCTGAAATTGGCAGCATTATGATGGCTGATTCCACATCACCAAACTTCCAAGAAAAGAAGCGGAAATATTTCTTGTACTTGGTTAACCTTGAAGTGAAATGAGTAAACACAAAAGGTCATATTGAATGAGCATGTCACTGAGTCTTCTTTTCACATGTATGAGGAAAGTTAAAATTTGATCTAGTGCTACATAGTGAGGCAAGTGATAAAGAATAGGAAATAATGTAGGATTAAGCTAATACTACCAGTAGAAACACTTTCTTTTAACCTTATTTATCTAAATAACCTTGTGTATACCATGATATAATTGAGTAATGTGATAATGGTATGTTGCCAGCTGCTATGGGGACACATGGACGGGTTTGTTGAAACCTGGCTAGGGTTATACACAGGATATTATTACGTCCCTGTCCTAAAGCTAACTGCTTTGAAAAGAAAATGCCCTTAGACCAAATTGGTTGCTTTACAAAACTTCATAGTTCAGCTTTAAATACCCTTAGACCTTTATCCAGTTTTTCATGGCTTTGAGAAAGTAAATGACTACTTGAGTAGTTTAGTCATACATCTATTACTAAAGGTACATGACTCATTTATCTACAAATGCTGTAAGAGTTTTTAGTTCTCTTCCCCACACATTATTTTAGCATTGCCCTGTGAACTGCAAAAAAGATCAAAATGTAGGTTATCAATAAGAGAAAATAAAGGGAGTGAAAAGCTTAGCTGACTTTTCAGTTTCGTTAAAAGAAGTATAGCCAACTGGAAGATGTAGGATGATGGGGAAAAAATCTGAAAAGCAATTCCTTCAGCTATAACCACTCATAGTGTGAGTTACCAAGATTTGAGCTGATTAGTTGTTTTAATTCATGTTACCGTACAGTTACAGAGATTTTGTGGCTAGGCTTGAGTTAACTGTTTCTTTATGAAGTGTTTCCGGCACATCTCTTTAAATATTTTTTTAAAATACAGTCAGCCCTCCACATTCAGTAGGGTTAGGAGTGCAGGACTCTCGCAAAAGTGGGAAAATCACAAATATTAAAATGTATGTGTCTATGAGAAAGAGACCATGGCATTGTGGGGAGAGCAGGCACCCAGGGTCCAAATGAAGTCAGGGAAAGGAATGGTAAGGGGGGGTCGGTACCATGGCCCTATATTTCTTACCTTGCATCCATCTCCTTCTTTGTGAGAGGGGCATTAGAAGAAGGTTTGTTGTGCTGAGAAACGAGTGTGAGCTATTCTTACCTGGCTAGGCAGCATCTGCTGGATGAGGAGGAGGACCAGAGGTAGGTTTTTAAATGGCCGTGCAGCCTGATCAGAGCCACATTAAAGGGAAGGTTCCTCTTGAAAAGAAGCACTGAGGGGAGGGGCAGAGGTTGGAGAAACGTATAAATAATCAAATCCATGAAAGTCAAATCTGCAAATGTGGAAGGTCGATTGTAAAGTGTGTGAATGAAAATTTGCTCACGTGACTTTCCTGTTGGCAAAGGATGATTGATTATTTTGCTAATTCCTCCATCCTCCTATACTGCCCTGAAAGTAGTCTCTGTCGAATTGGGGAACCCTCTGCACTACAAGGGAGGTAAGAAGAGTAACAAAAATTGCCAGTGAGGACCTCTGGTGAATCAGTGTCTCTGCCATGAAAGGCAGGCTGTTACAGAATCCAAGCAATAAAAAAATGCTCCAAAATTATTAAAAATATTGTACAGTAAAACCACACTGCTCAAATGTCAACCTTCTCTTATGAGATTAGATGTTATCAGTGGAAAGGGGTTAGTGACATTTATCTTACTTATGCTCCATTCACATATAAAGCAGTGTTGGGTTTGCTGCTCTGGAAAAGAAGTATGCAGATCAAGGAAGCAATTCATTTCCAATTTCTTATCATTTGGCTCAGCCGCTTTAAGCATTTTCCTCCCTATCTGGCTTGCTTCCACTCTCAGAACCAGCCTAGGGGTAAATGCTCAAATAAATAGCTTAGTAAGGAGGTTGTATGTTATCCATCTGCTTTAATGTTAAAAGTAAATTCCCACCTTGTGGCTCTTCAAATGTTAAGAGGGAAATATGTGCTGGCTACCTCACCCACCTATTTCAGTCCAAAGAAGTAAGTTTCCTTCATATGTAGAAACAAAAAACAAGAAAAGAGACGACTGAGATAGAACTGTTAGACTTTTAAAAAGTATTTCTACTGTATAGACTCCATACTGCTATCACAGGATGGACATGGTTAGAACAGAGGAGAGCACTGTGATGGGAAGCAGAGATCTGAGCTACTGATTATTTATCTAGCACCCTCAATGTGCATCAACTAACTTGTTTCTGAAGAATCCCATCCACGGGCTGAAATACCTTGACTGGGAAATGCTGAAACATTTTTGACTTTAACACAAGTGTCTTGACATACCCTCCTGCAAACAGAATGGCTCATTTCATTTATGGAGGTAACTTGGAACTCTTGAAGGCACCTGCTGGAGGAAGAAGTGGAAGTGGAGAGGTAAATTTGCTGGTTCTTCCTTCCTCTGAGCCTCTGCTGAAAAGTCTGCTCTGAGAAGACCTGAGATAGTGCAGAAGCTGATGTTGATGACAAAGAACAAAATGTCTATAGTCAATAGTTATGATTACATTGTTAGTTAACTACATTTAAGGTTTGTTTATAAGTTACACATTTAATGGTCTATTGTCATCATATATTTATTTCATTTATGCTCCACATTTCTCCTGCCAAGGGACCTGAGGCACCTTACAAAATTTTAAGTTTAGCTAGAAATGTACTGTTACAAAGGTTAAAAGAAAAAAGAAAAAAAGAACAATAGTTCTATGAAAACACCACTTTGAATCTTATTCTGCCATATGAAGGCCTGCCTAAATAAAAAGATCTTAACCTGCCCTTGGAAACAGAGCAGACTGATTATCCAGACCTCCTGAGGGAGAGAGTTCTACAGTCTTACAATTTAAAACAAGTACAATATAGCTAAAAATGTACAAACAATCAATATTAAAACAATTTCTAACACAATAACAGAAAGCAGTTAAAAAACAGCACAAACAACAATACAACATTTTCCTAAAAGGCCTTTCTTTAAAACTTTAAAAACAAGTAGAAAAGAGAGGAATTGATAATAATGAACAGGAAAAAAATTAATTTAATAATATTTACTGGATAATTTATTTGTAATTAGTTTAAGCTATCTTTTTCACCTGATTCACATATATATAGCTAATTTCTTGGACCAGCTCATTGAATAGGACATCTCTAATTAGATACATATGTAGTGACTCTTAAAATGGTGTTTCCATGTGGTACTTAATATGTTGTGGCTATGCCTGCTTTCAAGTTTCAATCCTCAAAAGGAAAAAAAAACCCTGCTTCTAAAGAACAAGTAACTAATACATTAAGAGGCAATTCATTGCTAATGCGTTGTCATCATAAGCAGGGAAGCAAATAGATGTGGAAACCAAGGAGGGAGCTTCTAACAAAAGGGACAGTAACCCTGAACAGTTTCAAAGTCATTGTCTCCCTGTGCACAACCTCATGCTGCAGCTGTGTTTTATGTTGTCAAAATCATATCAGATCTGAAAAATAATGAGACAGTGTCAGTGAAATCTCTGGAATGCAACAGTAGAGCAGAATTCTCTGTACAAAGAGAGTGAAGAAAGAATGGCAACTCTAAACTAAACCACTAGCGTGGGCCTTTTAAAAAAAAATGACACATTGAAAAGCCTAACTTCTGTGCTAACTTCTCATTGACATAGCATGTTAAAACAATTCCTTAGTGTTTTCCTCCAGGGATGACAAAGACTTCTCACTAAAGGTGTTTTACCAAACCCATACTTTTATCATGAAAACTCCTCTTCATATTGACACTTTTTGATAGCCAAGTCCAGCTTGTAAGGGACATAAGTGACACATGTTGGAGTTTTGCAATTTGTGTACTGAGCTGGTTTTAAGAGTGTGTCACGGACTGTGATATTCTATGGGTTTATCAGAACTCAATCACTGGTGCAGTAACCGAGAGCTTTCAATGATATGGCTGATGCTAGCTTAGCAAATATTTGTAGTATTCAGCACAGATACTTCTATTTTTCACACTGTCATAGAAGTAAAATTGGCTCAAGGTTGGCAATGCTGTCCATTACCCATCATCAAAGCTGTATAGAAGTTTCAATTTCAACATAAAACTCATTGCTTGTTGGACTTAAATCCAGATTATTTTTGGATTTTATTACACCTCCCTTGGTTTACTTGACTCTTAGAGCTACTATTCCTGCCATCTGTCAGTATAACTAGAAAAGGTCTTTAAGCAAGTATGATTGCCAATGTTGTAGTACTTTCCTCCTCTTCCCCCACCTTTTTAGTGTTTGATGGTCTCCTTTAAACACACTTCCACATCCACAGCAGGTGAAAAATACCTGTCTCTTCCTATTGATTCTAGGATTACTACTCTGTATTTCATGAAGTTTCTGACAATTTAAGGACTAGAAAACAAACTGTGCCTTCAGTCACACGTAGTACAATCTAACTAAAATCAATTGGGCCGCATGGAAGTGTTATGATTAAGCCTGGAAATCAGACTTCATGTTTCATTGTTTGCCAATATATATGTTTCATTTAAATAACCAAAACACTGTTTAGAATCTTGGTTTAATCCACATCCTGGCTGAATTTTTAAAAATGCATAAAGTGACTTCTTGGGTATTTTCTGCCTCCTTGGAAATTCCAATGTATTTTAGTGAATTAAAAATCCACCATGTCCCCTGGAGAGTCTGGAGGTATATAATGAAGCATATTACAAAATACTGAAATATCCAGAGCGGGAAAACTTGATCCTATTATATTCTATCCCACTCCCATACCTCTACAAATATGCTTTATATCTGAGGCCTTAATGCTACTCAGTACTGATTTATATCCATGAAAGCTCATGCAAAAGTCTTAAAAGGTACTGCTACGTTTTATTCTCCTCCCTCCATTTCTCCTTTTTGTTTCCTCCAATGACAGCCCTTCTTTTTATCCCAAAAATGACAATTCATTTGTCATAAAGATACTGCTGTTATGAACAACAAAAATTGTTTTAAAACCTCAAATTAGGAAACCAAAATCATGCTTATTTGCAGGAAGACCTAACATGGAAGAATTTTCCATCCCAAAACCTAGTAAAGGAAATGTGCTTCCCCACCATTATCAATGAAGATCCATTCTTTGCACCAGCCTCCTACAAACAACAAGGGCATGTCATTTCACTGGCCTGTGCAAGCCATACATGATACCCTGAATACATGCTCATCTGGACTCATCTATGCCCTGGGGGCGCAATGGTTAAATGCCAGTACTGCAAGCCACAAGGTTGTGAGTTCGATCCTGCCGGGCTCCAAGGTTGACTGAGCCTTCCATCCTTCCGCAGGTCGGTAAAATGAGTACCCAGCTTGTTGGGGGCATGTATAGAAAAATGTATCGAAATACATGCTGTTTGTAAGTTGTTCGCCGCCTCGATCCATATGGAGAGGCGGGATACAAATAAATAAATAATAATAATTATAGCACTATGATTCCACTTTAACTTCTTATGGCAACATCCCATAGAATCCTGGATTTGCAGTTGAGAGGGCATTTAGAATTCTCAGCCAGAAAGCTCTAGGGCCTCACTAAACTACAGACCCCAAGATTCCATAGTATACAGCCATGACAGTTAAAGTGGAATCACAGCAATATAATTGTGTGGAAGAGTTCCACCAGCTCTTTCCATTCCTGTCTCTCATGACATAAGTTGGAGTTCCCAGGACAGAATAAAGTAAGTGTGGACTTTTTGCTCCTCCAACTCTGCCCCTTTGATGATCAAAGCAAGAGGACTTGCCTACCCCAGGACCTCTGCTTCTGAAAGAATTTCCAGAGGCTGCTTGTAAACTATGCTTAAATTTGACAAGTGCTTTGACAGAACATTGTCTTGTGGTTTTGAGCATGCTTCAGCAAGTAACACAATGTGCTACACATCTTAGTGACACTCTGAAAGAGCTGGCTCAGAGCTTCCTCCAAAGTACACTTTTTTTCCATTGCAACCTTTGCGATGTTGATTATTCACAAGGTATGTGCATGCCTTTCTCCAATTCTTCTCCTCCCATTCCCTTGTATTTTGCCTGGGCAGGCTTGCCTTCCTTCTCTGCACCCAGGCAAAAAGTAAGGAAATGGAAGGGGGATGTGAGCATGCCTCCCCTTCCCATTATCTTGCTTTTGCCAAGGCATGGAGAAGAAAGGCACATGTACCCAGGCAAAAGGCAACGGAATGGGAGGGGGAGCCCAGGAAGAGAATGGTAGGGGAAGCTCAGGGAAGAGTTATTCATGGTTCCTCCACTTTCATGAAGGTTCTGTGCCATGAACTCTCATGAAAGTGGAGGGGCCACTGTAAGGAAAAGACCTTATTTACCCCAGTGCCTGGCTATTAACTGGCCATTGCAGAAGGTCCTTTCATTGGGATGTGCTGTGTTTTTATCATTATCATTTTGTTTTCACTTCTTTTTAAACTGTTTTAATGTTTGCAAAATGGTGGTTTAATTGCTTTTTAACTTTTATATTTCCCCTTGTTCCACTGTATTTTGTTTTCACATACTGTGAGCCACCTTGGATCCTAGGAAAAAAGGTGAGCTATAAATTAAATAAACAAATACATAAATAAAATGTGTTATTCCTCTACTGAATGTGGCACTTTTTTTCCTGTCCTGTTATAGTTCAATACATTTTGAATTCCAAATTGTTGTGTGCACCTAGGATGAAATAGCTATTTAAGTATGATCCTAATGTCTAGCAATATTTCAATGTATTTAAAGTGAAACTGAACTTAAATGATGATTGTAAGCCAGAATTTGTAGAATCTATGCCTATGTATTCTGTTTCTACTCCCTAGGAACAAGCTACCTGAGCTTTAGATAATGAGATAGAAGGTATTCTCAATGTATGTCTTCTCAGAGGTATGTGGTACTATATTATTGTAAGAGCCATTGAATCATACATATAATAGAGGAGTTGATGCCATTGATTTTGCTGGAAGTGCAGTTATTTGAGTATACCCTCATCAAGTATCATAACTGATTGCAAATTCATTCCTTCTCTTGACTATTAAAAATGCGGATAACAGGATATTTTCCATCCCTGCATATGCACACTCTCTATGAAGCATAGGATAACTGGTTGGGGTTTTTTTTTGGGGGGGAGTCTTTTTTTACTCTAGTGCAATACAAAGTTGTTCCCAGCAAGCGTTTTTGGAGAACTCTAAGGTGGGCACTTTGCCCAATCTTTGTTTTTTTTTTAATCAGGGGCTCATTCACACTATAAAATTATAGCTGTATTATTTCACTCAACTGCCATGGTTCTGTCCTATGGAATGCTGGGATTTGTAATTTGGAGAGGCACTGGCTGAGAATTCTAAATGCCCCTCCCTACACTCCAAATCTGAGAATTCCAGAAGATGGGAATTAAAGTGTGCAATAATTCTGTCGTGTCAATGTTGCTATAATTCTATAGTGTGAAAAGGCCCTAGGAAATGAAAAGCCTCTGCAGCCTGTTAGGGCAGAGAGTTCCATTCTGACTCACTTTACCTCATGAGAAATACTGTTTTTTTTTAATTACAGGTCCCACAATTGCAATTCCCCAGCCAGCATTGCCCAAGGTGGCTACATCCTGGAGGCACTGCCATCTCTACCTATGGTAATGTGACGGTGGTGATGGATATTATGGCCCGATAAACTGCCAAGGTAACAACCTCTGTTTTCTCTGCTTTATATGATGTTTCATACAGTAACCTGCCCGGGGCCTCAGTAATAGTTCCAAAGCACAAAAGGCCGGAAATGCATTCAGTCTTCTGTTTGAAGGTCAAAATCCAGTCTGGTCAAACTCTAGTTTAATGGTTAGAAACTACAAGAACAGGCAGCAAGTTCTTGTAGTTTGCCCATCAACAATTAGTACCTGGACAACAGAATGAGGAAGCACACAAGGGCCAGCTTTCTGTTGGTTGGTCCCAGCTAGAGTAGAACTATTCAGTCAATTGTTGAATGATGAGTAAATACATAGGTAAATCCCATCAATTGATCTGGTGTACTCCAGTCAAGACTAATAGCAGGATTTAGGCCAATTCTACAACAATGTGATCTTCTGGTATTTATTTCTAAATTTGTATGCATGCATAGATGCCTGAGCAGATTTTGAGCAAACTCATGCCCTTTTTGTTCTTGTTTATGGCAATCTCTCCTTCTTTTTTGGCAATATGTACAGTAGAGTCCCGTTTATCCGATGCTCGGTTATCCGACAATCCGGATTAACCGACGTCGCGACGGCCTGGAGGCATGGCTGTGGGCATTTCCGCGCCCCCAGACACACCCAGACACGTCCAGACATGCCCCCAAAACAGCAGCCGCCACCGGCGTCCGGGTAATCCGACCCTTTTGGTTATCCGACGCTGCGGCCGCCCGTTTGGGTCGGATAACCAGGACTCTACTGTACATAGCCACTCTAAGGGGAAAATTTAATGGAGGGGACAGCATGGATTAGTGTGTGTGTGTGAGAGAGAGAGAGAGAGCAGGGAACATTTCCTCATACAGGATGGATAATTCTGTGTGGAGCCATTCCTTATACAGAAGAAATCAGAAAGCCGTTGCATATACCCTGGAATTCTGCATCTTTTCAGCAGTCCTTAATGCCACTCACTTGGAAATAAATTCCACTGAAGTCAAGCACCTGTGTCAAAGGGAAGGCTGTTAAGAGATGGAGCACGGATTTTGAGCAAATTTCTTTTCTCTGTGGAAGTCTTAACCATTCAAAAGGCCTAAATGTATTCATCTTCTTGCCCAAATTGCTCCTCTGAATTTGATTAAGTTCCCCCCAAAATGATCCTCAGATTGGGGGTGAGGTATCTAAAATATACTCACTGACAACTGATTTCAAAAGAACACTGTTTGTGTCATTTCCTCTCACCTCTCCCAACACACACACACACACACATACAGTCCTAAATAGGCCCCTTTAGACAATAACTGTATGGCTTTCTCATGTGAATATGTAAATAGCTTAAAAAGAGGATGCATCCACTAGTGTAGAGAATATTATTCCAATGTTACACTTAAGAGCCTTTCAGAACAATTTGCTAACACTTTGTGCTCCTACTGGAAGTGCTGAAATTGCTCTGTTCACGCAATTTTTCAAATATTTCACCTGAGCAAAAGAAAGGGGAGGGGGAGTCTGCCAACAGGATAGTCATTTAGTCTGTTTTAAGAAGTAACACAGGTTCCTCCCTGCAAAAACACTGTTTTTGAGAAAGAAGTGCCTGTTGTATGCTTACTTCATTGCATGTTAAAGTCTCACATAATTGCATCACACATTGACATGACAGCATGTTAATTGGTTGTGGCTGCTTCACTATTCCCTTTAAACTGTTGTGTATCTTAGAGAAACTGCTGGATATTATCATTTTATTGAAAGATTCACACTTCCTATTCAGAGTAAGTTTCCAATAAGAACTGTGATTTTTATAGTTTCTTTTCATGTGTGTGTGCAATTTTAAAGATAAAAGAACTGTGGTTGCAAACAGAAAGAGTGATCTGCTACATGATCACAGAAACAATTTCAGCATTCAGATTACATCATGGATATATTGTTTACAGCTATTGATGAGGCAGTGACATTTTATTTAAGAGGCTCAATTTTAAAAACAACAACTAAGTTGTACTGAAAAGAAAGGGGGAAATGCAGATAGTCTATGGAAGGATTATGATGTGTGGGAAAACAGAAAAGAATATTCTAAATAATAAACAGAAAGAAAACTCTTGTCTTATTAAAAGATATTGAAGAATCAAATGTGAATATATCATAAACCTGAGAAGGTAAACATTATATGCATGGGCCACCAGGTCTGGAGGAAGGTGTTGGGAGCCCTGCGGCATTTCAAATAATCCTGCCTCCTCCCTCTTGTGCCTATCTTTGAAATATGATTCCATCATACCTTGGTACCAGCCCTCCCTCTCTCCGTGTTCAAAATGCCATTGGTCTGGCTTCAGAGGGAGTGAAGAGCAGCCTGGTAGTGCTTCACTGTGCCTTGGCTCCAGTGACTGATGAGAGGTCCTCTCTCCTTTTGAACTGCCACTGCTATTATCTCTGAAGGAGAGAAGAACAGCCACCACCTACTGGACTTAAGTTCGTTCCCTACACTATCCTTGTATCATGTCTTAGGTCATTTCCACCCTAC
Source organism: Ctenosaura bakeri (assembly GCA_948474755.1). Taxonomy (NCBI): domain Eukaryota; kingdom Metazoa; phylum Chordata; class Lepidosauria; order Squamata; family Iguanidae; genus Ctenosaura; species Ctenosaura bakeri. Next base: position 92,022 of record CAOLHI010002833.1, on the reverse strand, counting down.
ACTGTTATAGTGCTATTATTCCATTTTCAACATCCTGTGGAATCTTGAGATTTGCAGTTTAGGGAGGGGCATTTAGAATTCTCAGCCAGAGAGCTCTTTTGGCCTCAGTAAACTACAGTCATCCCTCTACATTCACTAGGGTTAGGGGCACAGGACCCCCATGAAAGTGGAAAAATCGTGAATAGCTCTAGGCCCTCCCAAACCATAATTAACACACACAAAAAGTATGATTCAACCCACTATAGATTCCTTTGAGGCATCAGGGTTCCTTCACAAGGCAGAAGTGGATGGCTGGTGGGGCTTATTGCCACCTCCACTGCTGCCCCACACCATTTTTTATAGGGAGTTAGAAGCCTCGTTCGCAGTTTTCTCAGTCTCATGAGGCTTGCCGTCCCTATTAAAAATGGCATAAGGAGGCAGCAGAGGTGACAGCAAATAATCTGTGGATAATTAAATCCTCAAAATTGAAACCCACAAATGTGGAAGGCTGACTGTACAAACCCCAGAATTCCACAGGATGTTGAAAGTAGAACAATAGCACTGTAACGGTGTAAAGCAGAAATGCTCTTATTTAGACTGCAAGTCTGAGGACAGGAAACTGTCAGATTCAATGATTTGTAAGCTGCCCTGGGAGCCTTTTCCCTAAGGACGGTGTATAAATACAATCAATCAATCAATCAATCGAGTTTTTGTAGGTAAGGAATACTCAGAGGTGGTTTTGCCAGCACCATAACTAATTGAACTACTTTCTTAACAGATGTGCGCTTTCAATTTGTGGGTTTTTTCCCTCTACACAATCTCTGTCCCACATATTTAGTATTTGAAAGTAAGCTAGAGTTTCAAAAGCTGTTTGTCACATGTTGTAGGGTTTTGTTGTTCTGCATCAGGGAAGAAAGAAACAACAATTCTGCCATATGCACACAAGTCTTTACAAATTCCAGCTGAAGGAGATATCTTGCTTCCCGAGGTAGATGTTACCCTGTTTACTGGGGGTCCCGGGGGGGGGACACCTATATGCTCTCTCAATTAACTAAGTTTGAGGAAATAAGCTAGAGCACAAGTTAGCAATGTGAGAGGCAGGGCAATGCAGTGGAATCTTTTACCCAAAGTCTATGGGGTCAGGCCAAGCCAAGGAGCACACTGGAGTTTAAGAATAATTGAGATTTTTATTCAATACAGACAAACAGTGTATGCAACACACGCACTCAGATAACTATAGAAAATAAAGGTAGGAGAGATATAGAGGGATTTTTGAATTGGGTGATACAACACCTGTCCTGAAGCCCGGATAGATCACTGCGAAAGTCCGAAGTTGCACAGTCTCGGCCAATATGATTGAGGGGAAGGCTTGCCAAGCAGAGCGGCGGCAAGACGGGATGGAACTCAGGAGCAATCCGAAGAAGGTCTTGGAATCAGGGGTTTTTATAAAGAGAAATGTAACTGCAGGCTATTCCGTACTCGGGGAAAACAATGAGTTTCGGGTGCGAGACAAAGCTTTGGAAAGGTCAAAATTTAGCATGATTGAGTTAGGTCCAAATTGACAATGGAGTAGCCAGTATGCAGATGCACAGTGCTTGACATTTGAGTATCCAGCTTGTCAAGTTGCCTGCTCCAATCAGGGAGTTCTTTGTAAGTAGTGTGCATACATAATTGAGTGTTTGCAGAGAGGTCTCCTAAAGCGGTGATCTGGTTATTTCTGGCCTGCCTGTATTGTGTTTGGATATTGCAGCGTTTAGTGGCCAAGCCTAGTTTAGTGGCCGAGCCTAGTTTGTCTGGGGGCCTCACAAACACGTGGAGAGGGATGGTGGAAGAGAGCCAAATTATTGATATCAAAATGATATCTATGTCACCTTAAGTGCGGCCCAGCCATGGCAGTAACACAGAGCAGAAAATAGTTCTGTTTCCCAAACTCAAGGTTACAGCACCTAAGGTCAATTCAATTATTTTGGCACCTTGAGGCAGAAAGCCCCCAAACATCTCTTTCTCATGGATAGTAAACATTCAACTATAATAAAGTAAATAATTAACTATTTCCTGCACCTTCACGACAACCAAGTCAACTACCTCAATGGTTGCTTTCTTCTACTTTGGATGAATCCTGAACTAGAGATTAGGATTTATCCAAACTGAACCATGGGTTATCTGAATCTGTCCAAACACTTTCCAAAGCTTCAGGATCAAATAGAATTGCTGGCTTGTATAAAACTGACAAACCTTGCCATTTTTTAAAAAAAAAGGTGAGGGGACTTTGGGAGGATTGGTGTAGGAGTTCAGGGGCCACATGAGATTTGTGGTTCATACTATCCCCAACCCCGATGTAGACATTGCTGTAGCACTTTCCATTTTAAAAACCCCAAAGTTTAACACTGCTCCATTAGGAAAACATGAATGACACAATAAAATCTAACACAACCATCCCTGATTTCATGACATTAGTTTCACCTTTCTCCCCATGTTGTTGCATGTATTCATAAAATACTGATTTTTTTTTTGAAATTTATATTGGTAATAAATAATCTATGAATATGGAAATCGAAACTTCCATCTAGGAGAGTTTTCCTTGATTATTTCATTTCCAAAGTGCAGGTGGATCATGTAGAGAGGAGCGGTGAACAAAAGGAAGATTGGATGTGTTGAAAACTCTTTCCATCTTTATTATTACTTTGCATGTTCCAGGGCTCGGCCCAACAGTATTCTAGATTGCGGAGCTGACCTGGCTAAGTGGGAGAGTCATTTAATCCTTGTATATATCCTATGTTCTGCCATTCTGCAATGCAGTTAATCATTTTTTGGGAAATCCCCTGAGGACAACATGGCTCTGTTTTCTCTTAAGGCATTTGCTCTGACAACAGAAGCAGTGTAGTTTCCTGTTTTTATAGCACATGAAACCTCTCATGGCATATAGGCCTCTGAAGCATGTAGGCCTCAGAAGAAGGAAGAACAATTGTCTGGATGTCTCCTGGTGGCATATTGGCAATGAGACGTGTAACTTCCACAAAAGCCACCAGTCCCCTGAGTTAGACAGTGGTTACAGTTTAAGTTCCTCTATTTCTGTAATACTCTCCTAAAACTTATACTGAGACCGCCTATCATTGACCATACTCTTGAAAATGTCACTCATGAGTGGTCTCCATAAATTTTTGCAGACATAGCTGCATTGGGATTGCAGCTAAAAATACAGCTTGCAAACTCTTAATGGTCTTAAGACTTTGGGTTTGGTTCTAAAAAGATTTATGGGGCAAGACTACACTTTGATAAAATATATGACCTGCAAACTCTTAAGAACCTTAGGTTTCAGTGGGATCTGCTTTGTTTCTTTAGAAATGTATGCCTTTCATATACCCAGCTTCTCTTACAAGAAGGTTCTAGCATTATACCTGATCCTTCTCCCCAGTTTTATCAACATAAACAATCTTGTGAAGTAGGTTAGGGTGAGAGATGAGGGCAGGCCCAAGGTCACCAGTAAGTCTCATGAATTGGGGGAGGTGTTACCCTGAGAACTGGGGGGTCCCGTGAGGGGCGCCCAGGTTACCAATTAAAATACCGAATTGGGGGAAATTAGCTTGAGCACTGTTTTAGCTAGCGAGAGGCAGGGTAACGTAACAAGATCTTTAACCTAATGTATACAGAGGCAGGTCAGAGAGCAGCTAGACAAGAGTTTCCAAATAATAGACAATTCTTTATTAAAGACAAAAACACGAAAGACAAGACATAAACTAACTAGCTTGGAATGAGAAAAGGAGTTTTGTTGGGAAAGGCAATACGACCTGTCTCATAGTCCTGGAAAGAAGAGGGGTTCCGGGGAAGAAAGCTCAGCCTGGGGAGCTGAGGGGAGTCCCTTAGACAACCAGCAGCAAGGCGGGATGGCAGTCCAAAGTGATCCGAAGACCAGTTAAAACTGAGGGGTTTTTATAGGGAAGTTTGTGCCTTTCGTCTATGGCAGTCCCGGGGAGAACAAAAGGAGTTTTGGTGCTGGACAAAGAATTTGGAAAGGTCAAGTTTAGCATGATTGGATTTGCGTGTGAAGCCAATACTGTGGCTGGGACGTTGATGACCCAACATAAAAGAGTAACTTGACTGAAAGCCGTGTGGCTATTGTGAAGTTTGCGACGGGAAGTTCCCTAAAGCTGTGGGCGAGGTTTGAGTTGCTGGCTTCAATGGAGAATGGAATACAAACCATTAACGGCCGCACTCTGTCCGTGCTTGTGCGGAGAACCCGCAAACACGTGGAATGAGGTAACTGCGAGCCAGTCCAGCTAAGGCCAAATTAAATGATATCAAAGTGATATCTGGGAGCCCTCTCCAAGGGTGCCATACCGGAAGTAACAGAGGGTTCGAACCCAGGCCTCCTTAGTCACAATCTAATTCTGATTATTTCATCAGATTTTATTTTGTGCCATTAGTTCAGAGAATGAATGATGATAGCAACAATGGAAAGCAGGTAGGATTTAATTTCAATAGACAAACTTTGGTCAGTAATGGAATATACTGTAACGCCTAACCTTGACACCTTCATGAAATGATAGTTGCATCAGGCAGAATGGAAAAGTAGCTAACTTCTTCCACACAGATGTTGAGCAGTAGTTTATAACCTCTGGCCTCAATGGAGGAGCTTGGAGTGTATGGAGGGGGGAGGGAGCAAAGCCAGGGTGTGCAGGGGCGTGGCCAGGGCATGCAGGGGCGTGGCTATGGGCTGGGGTGCCCCCAAAACATTGCCGCCTGGGGCAAATCACTCCTTCACCCCCACGTCCCTATGTGACTGTCTGGCCTTCTGATTTTTGGACTTCAGCTGCCACAATGCATGACCCACACCCTCCAACGTCAGTTTAATTTCACACAACATCAGAATGTGGTGAAGATGGCTTAAGTTATTAATGAGGACAAACTCACAAGCTAGGAGAGGCTGCAGCAGTTTGCTTTTGCCTCAGCCTGCAAGGAAGAGCAAGATTCCTCCTGCTTCTTTCCTCTCTCCCCTGCTGAGTTAACTGAGTACAAACTACTTTTGTACTTTGAACTGTGTTTGCAGGAGCTGAAATAATCTGAGGGCAAAAGGAGAAAGTGGAAGGAAGAGCGAGAAACTGGGGCATTTTAAAAACAGCTCAAAAACTGGGACAGCAGAGGATTAGACAGAACTATGGCCCTTTTCACACAGCATTTTCGATGCGAAAGGGCCCCTCGAGCGTTGTGCAAATGTGAGGAGCGGTCCACATGATGCACTCACATTTGCACAATGCTCCAGGGCCTGACACGGACCACAAATGCATTTTTTCATTTTTGGCTTGAAGCTGAAAATGCTGCGCAGTCACGCATCTCTCTGGGGCCCAGCGTGCACTTACCTTGCGTGCAGAGCCTCAGGAGCTGGGCCGGTTGTGCTTCCTGTGTCAGTGCAGCCTGGGAAGGTCCCTGCGAAAGGAAGAGGCGGGGCTCTCGCGTGAGCAGGAAGCTTGTGCAGAACCAAAGAAGCAGGGAAGCAAGAGCCTCTCTCCGGAGGCTGCTCGCGTGAGCACCACAGCACAGCGCTGAAAATGGGTGAGTTGCAGAAAGGGTCTATCTCTGCCAAATTGGGACAATTGGAAGGTATGATGACCATTATTTATGCTGACTTGCGTTCTAGGAGCTGAAATCCAAAACAGGTGGAGTATCAAAATTTATAGTCCCTGGTGTAGAGTACAGCAAGGTACAGAGTTGTCATTGCTAATCACACAGTGTATATCCCTTTATTCAGAAGAAATAGCCTCTTTTCAAAATGCAGTGTGTGACTTCCAATTCTGATCAATGGTGGAATATATTCTGAGAAGGAGAAAAGACATGGAAGGAAGGATATGTTGAAGGAAGAAAAGGCACTGAGGGTACAGAAAAACACAGCCATGTCAGGTAACGCCAAAAGGAAGAGACAGAGACCAGCAGAGTGTGAACTGGTACAATCCTGCATAACCACATGGCTGAGCTTATCCCAATTTTGAAAGAAGTTGTACTATTTATTATTTGTTAAAGAGCAAATTGGCAGAGCATGGCCATGCTTGTTGGGGGATTCTGGGACATGCAGTCCAAAACATGCCTCTGTAAACATGTATATTTTGTTTTAAATATTGGGTTGGTTTCCCCACAGCAATACTGATTTGTACTTTGTCAGGGTTTGCTCCCAGTGGAATCTGCAGCAAACTTTTCCTTTGGATGCCTGAAGTGCTCATAGAACTCTTCAGTCTGTCTTTTTTTTTAGTGGAGAGAGCACCCACTATGTATTTTGTGTGGATAACCTATATTTAGTATTGTCCAGTAAGCATCCCCTTAGCTTCCCCCTGCTTGTAAAACACTGTGAACAGGGTGTGAGGGGAAGAGGAGAGATGAGGAGGTATGTGGAGACTTTTTTCACTTGGGTACTGTAACTCTACGAACCACTTCCCTTGATGTCACGATTAAGCTCGTCTGTGCCTAGCCTTGCCTTCATAACAGGCAATTTTCTTATTTGTGACCACAGGAGGGAAGTGGCTGCAACCCTGAAAAATGGCTGAGATGCAAGTGTAGATAGGCACCCAGACTTGAAATGTTCAATATTTATTTCATAAATCCTGGCTGCCTACCTGAGAAAATATTTAGAGTACACCCGTTTGAGGGAACAAAAAAAGAAAACATACCAAATAGCCAGCATCAATGTAGTATCAACCTTCATGGTTACACTACAGAAGTCACTAAATGTAATTGAACAGGACCTGAGAGACATTGAGAAAGCAGGAAGTATATTTTTAGAAGGCCCTTTATATTGGAAATGGCATACATTTATCTGTCATCAAAACAGAGAAAATGCATCACCAGCAAAGGAGAAAAGGACATCTTTGCATAAAATCTGCATATGCAAATTTAGAAATAATAACTATAATTTGATTAGATATAGTACATCTCACCACAGTGGGGAAGATTGGGACCAGGTAGTCTGCATGATCTGATGTCCTGGTGCTAACTGGTTTCCAACTTCAACTTTATCGTGAAATGGACTTAAGCTCTCCCTTAAACAAAGACTGAGAGATTTAGATGTACAAGGTTTAAAACTACTACAGACCATGAGATCAGCTAATCTTTATGAACCAGTCTTTCCACTCACTCTGAACCTCTCATCCTATTTTACAGTTATTAGAGTTGTAACTTTGACAAACTTTCACAAATGTCTATTAAAACATATTGTCCCTTGCTGAATTAGAAGGCCACTGTAATGTAACTCTTCATAATGAAAGCATTTGTCTTTGTGACTACTGGTCTGTTAAAAATGAGCACATATGATGCTTTGGTGTTGTATATTTTTGGTAAGCAGGAAAACCTTCTGCAGTCCTTCCTACAACAAAAAAAGAAGAAGAATCCAGGAGGAACAGATCAGGAGAAATTAATTATGCTATTCTCAGATAATTTTATTTATTCTATTGATACCCTGCCTTTCTCTTGAATGGAAACTAAGGTGGCTCACAACATGAGTTAAAACAACACACATCTAAAAATAAAGAAGCTTTAAAAAATTAAATAAACTACCACATTGAAACATCAATGCTTTAAAACAATATAAAATCATTTAAAACATGACAAGAATATTTAAAATGCATAAAATGCAATACATCAAAGACCCTTCCGCACAGTCACTTAGTCACCAAATGCTTGTTAAAATAAAAAGATTTTTATCTGATCTCTGTTAACAGAGAAAGATAAATTTGTCACATTCTGAAAGGCAAGCTTTACCATTTTGGTTGCTAAATCCAACCTAAAAACAAAAATTTCTATGACAAACAAAACTGTCACACCAGGTATTTTCTGAACTATTTACTGAACTATTAGTTTTAGTCAAATTTGTATTCAGTTTCTGCTGTCCCTTTTACTGTTTTAACATATCGCTTTGATAAACTGTATATGGATATAATGGGTTCTGACTTCCCATGGATTCCCCCCATCCTTTGTTTTGTTGTATCGTAATTGGTGTAGTGGTTTGAGCACTGGACTACAACTCTGGAGATTGGGGCTTGACTCCTTGCTTGGCCATGGCAATCCAGTGGGTGGCCTTGGCAGTGGCGGAGCTTGGAGTGTGTGGAGGGGGAGCCGGAGGGGGCGTGGCTATGGCACAAGAGGCATGGCCACTGTGTGTGGTGTGGCTGTGGTGTGTGGGGGCGTGGCCAGGGCATGTGGGGGTGTGACTACGGGCCAGGGTGCCCCAGAAACATTGCCACCTGGGGCAAATCACCCCCATGTTCCTATGCAACTGGGCCCTGGGCAAGTCACACTCTCTCATCTCAGAGGGAAGCAAAGTCAAACCATGACTGAACAAATCCAGCCGAGAAAATCTTGTGATAGGTTCACTTGAGGGTCGCCATAAGTCAGAAATGACTTGAAGGGACACAACAACAACATTTGATTGTTTGCTATGGCTTCTGCTAAAGAAAAAAAATTGAACATTGAATTGAGATCTCTTGAGAGGACTGACCTCTCTAAAGGAGAACACATGTCCACCCTACCGTTGGGTCTCAGGAGACAGTCCCAACTTTACTTCCTTCCTCCCTTTTTGTTAAAAGGCCATATGAACATCCATGTGCTTCTTCAAAAAAGAAAAGTTGCTGTGATAAGGATGATAAGGATGCTAAAATTTCATACTTTGCCTCCTACTCTAGTCAGTTGCCAGGCTTAAGCTTTGAGAAGCACTTATGGAAATCCATACAGATTGATTTTCAAATTGCTTTTTAAGTATTAAGAAAGTCTTGTGTTACACGGATGCAGTTTTATCTGGTTCAATATATTATTTCTTAATGATTGTATTTTACATGCAATTTAATATGAGGCTTATGTACACATATGAGTGTCTTTGAAAAAAAATAGGCATTTGGGATGTTAAAACAGCACACAGACAGCCTATTTGAAGAGTAAAATGAAGCTCCTGGAGGCTTCCAGAAAAGACAATTCAGCCTCTGGGAGTGGGGGTTTGAAAAAAGGTAGTCTGGTGAGTCCAAACTGCTGCAATTTTTTCAAGCTTATCTGTTCTTCCTTATGAATAACTTTAACCACGTTGGCCTGACTCTGATGTTGCTTGGCCACACATATCCTGGTCTTCATCTGTGAAATGTTGAAGGGTATGAATTTGTTATTACTTACTTTGCTTTAACCATAATGCCATTGATCTTTAAAAGACAAACTTGTACAATTTTAAAATGGCCCAAGTTTCCCCTAGATGACACCCCTTTAGCAACAATTTAGGGACAATGAGTCAATATTTGTTAGACCAAAGAGTTACCATGTTACTGGTCATTACATTTTTTTTTAATTGTTATGCTCCAAAAGTAATGTCTGACAGGTAACACCATTATTTACAATAAATTAATTCCATCATCTGGTTCAGAGGTCTGGTATATTGACACCCAGAGCTAGCCCTATTGTGAAGTGATTGTCTCACCAGAGACAGCAGAACAGTGAATCTGCTATGGGTTTTAGTCTGCACATTAATGGAGCTACCCAATGTGATAATGGCCAGTGTGGTGTAGCAATGTGTGCATTAGACTACAACTCTGGAGACCAGGGTTCAATTCCCTGCTCAGCCATGGAAATCCACTGAGTGACCTTGGGCATGTCACACACTCTCAGCCCCAGAAAACTACGAGAGGTTCACGTTAGGGTTGCCATAGGTCAAAAAATGACTCAAAGGCACACAAGAACAACAAAAATCCAATGTGATGAACACTAACTTCAAAACAGGTTCCACATTGTGATAGTTCCTTTTTTAAAAAATAGTTTTTATTAAGAAAAAAGAAAAAAAAATAAAACAAACGGAAAGAAAAAAGATATTTAAATATTTGAAGGGATGTCATGTCAAGGAGGGAGTGGGCTTGTTTTCCGCTGCTCCAGAGACTAAGACAAGGAGCAATGGATTCAAGTTGCAGGAAAGGAGATTCTACTTGAACCTCAGGAAAAACTTCCTGATGGTCAAAGCTGTCCGGTGGTGGAATATGCTGTCTTAGACTGTGGTAAAGTCTCCTTCTTTGGAGGTTTTTAAGCAAAGGCTGGATGGTCATCTGTTGGGAGTGTGTTGATGTGGGTTCCTGCATGGCAGGGGGTTGGACTGGATGGCCCCTGGGGTCTCTTCCAACTCTATGATTCTAAGACACTGTTCATGATACAACACATTAAATCATGTTCTTTAAATCATAAGGAAATAAGTAAGTATCTATGACAGAAATTCACAGTAGTTTCCACCAAATAAAAAACAAACAAACCAACATTGAACTTCCTGATCTTGCCCTGTTGGTTCTTTGGTATAAATCTCCATCATCTTAACTGAGGCCCTTTTTGCATGGCATTTTCCATGCAAAAGAGGGCCTGGAGTGTCGCACGATTGTGAGGAGAGATCTGCACAACACACTCACAATCAAGCGATGCTCCAGGGGCCAGCAGGCGCCAATCGCGCACCTTTTCATTTTCGCCTAGAAGCCAAAAATGGTGCACGATCACGCATTGCTCCTGGGCCCTGCGTGCGGAGCCTCTGGAGCCGTGCTGGCCGCGCTTCCTGCCCCAGCGCAGCCTGGGAAAATCCCAGGCTGTGCTGCGGAAGGAAGAGGCGGGGCTCTCGCGCGAGGAGGCAGCTTGTGCGGAGCCAAAGGACCCCGGACACAAGAGTCTCTCACCAGAGGCTGCTCACGCAATCCCCACACCCCAGCGCCGGAAAGAGGTAAAGTGCGGAAAGGGCCTAAGTTCTTCTGTGATTAAGATTGTTTTACAACAACTGTCCCTGAACTTATCAGAATTGTCCTAACTTGTCTTTATTAGTTTTAACTGATAAATCAGAAATGTTGAGACCTGTAGCTTAAGAGATTAACAAAAGGATGGAAGAGTAAGGTAGTTCCTTTAAAGTTAGAGTAAAATTCAGAGTGGAGATAACTATGCCTTAAGAAACAAATGCTGAGGCGCACTGAATGACAGGTGCCATGAAACCTCCTTTTTGCCCCCCAGACATCCTGGGGCCCTTAGATTAGTGGAAGAGGCTGACATGTCACCAGTGTAGCAATAAGACTCAACTGCTCACCAAGGCAGCTTTTACACATGAAATGAAGGAGATGCTGTCTTGTTCTTTTCCCCAGGCTGCAAAATATCTGGGGGTAATTCTGCTGATAAAATAATTTTATAAGGTCATCTCAGATATAAATGCCACTCCAGTGAGTTCAGTGGGCAAATTACTAGGCTGGAAAGTTATGAGAGCGGCAGTCCAAAAAACTAACTTTGCCTAGTTTGAAGTTTAAAAATGCATGTTATGCCATTCACATTATCCGCCCTACATCTTTTGTAATTGCTAGTTTTAGAGCAGCACCGAAATGAATGTTAAGAGCAGTAGGTTAAACTGGGGGAAAAATGAGAGAGAAATGTCAAAATTGCTTCCAAAACAAGGAGGTGTACAATGGCAGACAAATAGTGGGGATAAATTACAAACAGTTTACAATAAATTACATCCTGATTATGATCAATTCTCTATGCTACAATTATATTTGGCCTATCTGTGCTTAGCAAGTACATTAAATATGGTAACACATCTGTAACAAAATAGGCCAGAGCAGTCCAAATTAATGATATTACCTTAAACAACCTTCTTTAAATACACCACTTGAAAAAAAATTACATCAGTTTATGGTGAAAATATGAAATTCATGTCAAGTGACAGAAATAATTGCATTTTGGAAGAAGATAATCCATTTAAAGAAGAAGGGATTAAAGTCACCAAAGTCGCAAATTGTACATGCAATTTGCCTGCCCCCCTCTTTTGTCATTCTTTAATGACACATACGCTATTTAATCCTACTGAAACTTTTGTAAGATTTCCATCTGTCTCTGTGAAGCTCACAGACCCTCGTAGTATGGTGAAATTTCCCCCTACCCCCGAGCTTCATGACAAACTACTTTTGAAACTTGAGAAGAGTTTCGGAAGCAGTTTGTGTTATTGTTCAGACACAGAATGTTTAAAGAACATAGTCCAAAATCTTAGCTGTGGCTCTTTGCATGAGTCTAAGCTAGTTTACCTTCCAACATTTCACAGAGGAACACTAGGACATGCATGGCCAAACAACATCAAGTGCATTCAAGATGTCAAAAGTTATTAACAGGGAAGAGCATGCAAGCCAGGAGAAGCTGCAGTACTTTTTTAGCCTGAGTCTGCTGGGATGAGCAAAATTTGGCCACCTCCTCTCCTCTTCTCCCTGCTAAGTTGAGTGCAAACCATTTTTGCCCTTTGAACTCAGGCCATTTCTGCACTATGCTATTATAATGTTATTATTTGACTTTCAACATCCTGTGGAATTCTGAGGTTTGTAGCTTACTTAGGCCAAAGATGCCTCTCCCTAAACTGCAAACCTCAGGATTCCATACGATGTTGAAAGTGGAATAATAGCACTATAACTGTGCAGTGCGGAAATTGCCTCAGTTTCCAGCAATTTAAGTAAGCTGGGGGCAGTGGGAGAAAGTAGGATGAGAAACAAGAAAAGACAAACCAGAACAGATGGATCTCAAAAGGAAGTTACTTTTCTGTTGGTAATGGAGTTGAAATTTTATTACTTGCCTTTGATTGCTCTTTATCCCTAGTCCTTACACAGCTAAGACGTGGCCTCTGCTTGAACTGAAATCTCTCAATATCTTCTTAACTGACAACAGAGTAATGTCAGAGACAAAATATAGGCCTGTGACTCTGACGTTCTTACTGTTCTTCTCCTGTATAATTTTTAACATTTTTGCCTGGTGAAGAAGCCAGTGAATCTTCAAAAGCTTGCATGATGCATCTCCTGCATTTTGTTTGGCCCATAAAGGTTTCACTCTTCTTTTGGATTTTGTTGCATCTGAAAAATTGGGACAACAGAGGATTAATTGGGGCCATCTTCATCAGATCAGGAGGGTCAGAGGGCATGAGCTAGCTTTCCTAAATTGGCGTCTCTCGGGTGGGTTGGACTGCAACTCCTGTAGCTGTAGCTGGTTCAAGATCACCCAGTCACTTTCATGTCTAAGGCCATTTCCGCACTAGGCTGTTATAATGCCATTATTCCACTTTCAACATGCTATGGAATTCTGGGGTTTGCAGTTTAGGGAGGGCATTTAGAATTCTCAGCCAGAGAGCTTTTGGGCCTCCCTAAACTACAAATCCCAGAATTCCACAGGACTTTGCCATGGCAGTTAAAAAGGAATATACTACTATAACAGTTAATATGATAGGGCAACTTAGGCCATTTCTGCACTATACTGCTATAGTGCTGTTATTCCACTTTCAACATCCTATGGAATCCTGGGGTTTGCAGTTTAGGGAGGGCATTTAGAATTCTCAGCCAGAGAGCTCTTTGGTCTCAGTAAACAACAAACCCCAGAATTCCACGGGAGGTTGAAAGTAGAATAACAGCACTGTAACAGTGTAGGGAGGAAATGGCCCTAGACTCTGTAGTCCGCCACACAGACTAAACTAAATCTCTATAATACTCCAGCCCAGTAGCTATTAATCTTTTTTTTTGGAGGGGGGGAGGTCACAGAGCCCTTCAGGGGTCTGATGAAAGCTGCAGAACCTCTCTCCTGAAAAATGCACATAAACATATATACACAAAATTTTCATACAATTTCTATGCAAGAACTGAATATAAAAACAATGTTTACATGGGATTATATAGCTCTTGGACTTTTTTAAATGCAAAAATAAATGGCCTGGAAAAAAACCTGAAATAAATCCAATTTGAAGAAATATAAAGAAAAAAAAATTAAGCTTGTTCAGAAGTAAACTTCATTTGCAAGGCTGTTGTTTTCAAAGTTAAAGAAAAGATGCCAAAGGAAAAACAGGTCTAGTTAGCAACTATTTTGACTTCATTCTGGCACCAAATTAAACCACGTTTGATTTTGTTTTAAATTGTTCAATATGCTTTTAGACTGCTTAAATTATTTCTATTTTTAAAATGTTTTAAACAGTTTCAAACTGATTCTGTTTTTATGCCACTCTGAAATGTTGTGATATAGGGACAGATATATTTAAATAAGTAAATAAATAAAATTACAATTAATTTCTCAAAGTGAGTCTGCAGCTCTAATTAGAACAAGCAATTGGTGTAAAATAAGATTACATATAAAGGAAGCATATAATTCAGTAAACTAATATTTATCAAATAAAAATAATGCTATATAAAATACTCCAGTGTGATATATTACTTAATTTTATACTTGCGACACTGAAAAAAAGAAACTCAATTTGTTGCACAAAAAAGGGGAATAAACTGTCGTTTTCTTCCCTGGAGCAAACAAGTGATTCAAAGGAAAACCTGTGCTTCTCATGAGTAACCTCAAGAAAAAAAGCACGCAGATTGACAAATGACTTTCAGATCCCTACATCAAGTATAATTTGGCACTAAGTACTAACATTTGAAGCCTGGATTCCTTGCAGTGGTGGCCTGTACAACAACAGACTTTGGCAGGTTTGAAATACTGCAGCACCCTTTAATTTAGAGAAATTATTACCAGTAAGAGAAAGCAGGTTGGTCATGTGCTTCAAACCAAAAAGGTGTGGGGGGGTCAGGGATAGGGAAAAAAGAAAGAAAATAAAACTCAAAGTGCACATTCTCCAGACCTGGCTGTGCTCTGAAGTTGATTTGTACCTCTCTAGCAGCTGTTCAAATAAGTTACTGCCCAGAGGAAACATATGTATAATGCTTCTATAGTTTAATTTCTTTTTGCATCTCTCCAAAGCCCAAATGCAGACTTTTACTAGAAGGGAACTGTTTTTATGGTGAGCTGAAAATAATTCTGGGACTCCGAAGATCCACAAAGCAAGGACATTACAACAGCATTTGAAAATGGGCTTTGATTGGTAGAGTCTCTGCTGATTTAGAAAAGTCTCCTAATAGACTATGATTTGTAGACTGTCCTAAAGCTTCATGGTTGCAGATCACCAACAATCTGCAGAATTTGAAGACTTATTTATTGCAAGCTACGTTGGATCATTACTGCACATGCGGCCCCAGTAATGAACCAATGTATCTTGTGCCCTAATTTATACTGATAATTTTTTAAAAAATTGAAGCGTGAAGATTTTTGTGCACAAGGACATTGAGTTTTATTTATTTCTGGTATGGACTCTTTAGAATTTTGTAATTCTAAGTGTATGCCTTTTACGGCTGGGTCTAGTTGGCTCATCACATGAACCTAAAGTCAGTTCAGTCCTGGACTAGACAATAAGGGCTAAATGGATAAATAGTCTGACCTCTTAGGACAGTTGCCTTTGGTCTATACCCTGAACATTACAGAGAGTGAGAAATCCATGTTAGGCATCAGATGCTAGAGGGAACAGAGGGTGACAGCCCAATGTTGAAGGACAGAATTACATGAGCCACATGACTTGTGCTATCAGTCCCAAGGAGGGGGACTCTGCCATTTTTGTTGTTGTTGTTGTGTGCCTTTAAGTCATTTCTGACTTATGATGATCCTAAGTAAATCTATCATGGGGTTTCCTGGGGCTGTGAATATATGACACACTCAAAGTCACCCAGTGGGTTTCCATGGCTGAGCGGGAAACCAAACCCTGGCTTCCAGGGTTGTAGTCCAGTCCTCAGACCACTACACTCCACCATTACCATTGTTTAAAAAGAGCTCTCTAGGGAGCTGAACACGTTTGGAGGTGTGGGTGAGATCATCTTCAGCCCCTTGGATAGCACCTTTAAAGTTCAGACTAACCCCAGAACAGATTCACCATCCCACAGATATGGAAGCAACCAGTTGCCACTGGTGGAAATAATAAATTCCATCCATTTGAGATGGGATGGTAAGAAGTAGGAGCACCACTGGCAGGCAAATGTCTCAGGAGGGCCCTGCTGTGTCCCCTGATTTTCCTTCATTCTGTTCTCACATTGAGTAAATTGTTTTACAAAACCTTTGGTTTATTAGACCTTGCTCTGCTACTACTGACAACATTGCTCATTTTCCTCTTACACCAACAGTTCATGCATTCGATATTGTCACTTCCACTTAACACATGTATCTTGCAGAACTGCCAAAACCTGCTGATACCTGAAATGAAGCCTTCGTGGGGAAGGCTATTAACTTCATTTGAAGGGGAATAGATATCTCAAGGCATTTTGGAAAGGATTTCAGATTCCTGGAAAGAGAGTGAATAACTTTATTCTCCCTCTCTCTCTTTCTCTTGCTACATTTCTTTCTGACTTTGCCTTCCAAATTAGTCAAAGATGCCTGTCTGCTTTAATTTTCTGTTGTTGGTAATTCCTTCGCCTGGGCTTTGCTGTGATCACATGATGTGCCAGTGTCACTGGTGGCTCCAAAGAGAAAAATGCAATCTCTATGCCTGGGGAAGGAAAAAAAATCTGTATACATATTCTCAATAAACAAATAACAGTTGTCATTTCCCAAATATGACAGTCTCCGGTTGCCCGTGCTTAAATTGAACGACATGTCATTTACCCTAATAGATGGGAATGCATGTACAGTCCATGCAAGTGAGTTGCCTAATTCTTATTCACTGCAGCTGTGATCTCCGTCAGGGAGCTGATGCTCTAACAGGGTTTGGATAGATCCAATCGCTTGGTGGAGGGGCGGAGGTCTTGGTCAATTATAGAAGTCTCAGGCTGAACAAGAGGGATTTGGCTTTCTAGCTTGCTGTATGCCTCATAAAACCCAGAGACGAGGAGAGAGAGACTTCGCAAAACACTGAATACGCCTCCTCTTCATAAACTTTCTGAAGAAGCAAATCAATCTCCCATCTGTGGAATTTCTGGGAATACCTCTTCCCCAAACCCTCTATAATTTAACACGACTCACTCTCCCCAGCCTGATAATACAAGTGGTGAGAAAGGCTCTTAATCCTATCGGCATACCCCCTTGTCAGCACCTCTTTATTTCACTGCTTTAAAGGCTCAACATGTTTTGATTTACAATAAGCACTAAGATAACTGCAGGTGCCCTCTAAAAGCAAGGTTAACTCACCTGAGATGAATGTCTTTTCTTCCAAACAAAGCCCATACAAGGGGCAGGAAATACAATTAATACAGGTGCTTCCCTGAAATGTAGGAAATGTCACTTACCCTTGATATGACACAAATCCTCATCAAATAAGCAGGCCTCAGTGCTCAGCTTTTATATTCTCCTCTGCAAAGAGGAAAGGATTTAGGTTCAAAAGCATGTGAGAAGGATGGGAAGCTCAACACTTAGGAAAGGCATTTGTAATTTTTTTCAGCACTCTCAATGAAGTTGCTTCTCTCGTCTTGCAGGATTGGAATACACATGCAATGATTTTTCACCACTGGACTTTAGAAAATCTTGGATGATTAATGGTAGATGTGACTTTTTTTTTTTTAGATAAAATAGTGATTAACTAAATTCTGCCTGTATCACTTCCCCGTACTCCAATAAGTTAATCATATGCAAATTGAAATAGTATATACCTGCATGCTATTTCAAAGCAGAGCCAGTGTTTTAGGAACATAGGAAGCTCCTTAAATTAACTTGATCTTTGGTACATTAACCCCCATGTTATCAACTCTGACTGGGTAAAGTTCTCTAAGGGTTTAGGTAAAACTTTTTTCATACCTCTAGCTGGAGATGGCCTTCCCTAGTGGTCCCTGTCCAGCAGTTAACCATGCCTGGCCCATTCAGCTATTGAAATCAGACAAGATTGGTTCTTTTCAAGGTCGAATATTTATTTCCATATAAGCCTACCCAGGTGTTAAGCCCATCTGCCGAAGTCCTTCTATAGGTGGCTTTGCCATCTGAGACGTGTTGCACGGATAGTGGAGACAGGGTTTTGTCAATTTCCAACTTTGAAATTATGCTTTTCTTCAAAACAGCTACCTTCTTGGTACCATTTCGATGCCACATGCAAAACTTTGGAATACCCTCCTTTGTAATTTCCACTGTTTTGGATCTACTTACTGTTTCATTTAAATTGCTTTTAGGTTGTATTTTAATGTTGAAATTATGTATTTTATTTTGAAACTTTGAAAATAAGTTTGCCTTGAAAATATGTTTGAATTGTTAGTCCCAGTTAGAATAGACCCATTGAATCAACGGGCATTTGGTATGTTATACTTAGGTAAGTTTCTTTATTCAATGAGTGTTGCTTAGTTGTGACTAATTATTGGATTTTGCCCAAAGAATGTTCCAAATTTTTGTCTGGCTTGATTCTCTGATCATCCAACACTAGGAAAGTTTTTCTTTTCTGCACTCATCAGTCTTGTCCATGCATATGCTTCCCAACAGCTCCCTTTTTGGATGTACCCATGTGGATTTGGTTACATTCTCATAAAACAGTTTGTCTTACTTGTTGAGCTATGGCTCTCCAGGGACTTTAGAGGGTACTTTGAAACTGGTATTAAGCCAAGGCAACAGAAAGCAGTGAGTACTTCAGCTTTGTCACATTTTCCCATTTCTTCTGGTTTGAAGCTTCTCTTCTTTCACCTCTGTATGTATGTATGTGTGTTCCATCCCTAATGGCTATAAAGTCTGAGCTACAGAGTAGCATGGCCACCTACAGATCTTCAAAAAGCAAAAGGCCATAAGAAAACGTAGATTTGCACAAATTCTGTATGTACTAATTTATATGCATAGATGTAAACAGAAACATAATATATAATGGAGAAGACTGTAAATGGGTGACTTGTAGCCCTGCTTCTCCTGCTGTTCAGATGCAAGCCATAAAAGAACAAGGTCTGCTCTCCCTTCTTATGGTTAAGCCAAATTTGAACTGGCTCAATGAAAACACTAATCTTTTGCACAAGTCACCTCATTCCTCTTAACAGACAATAATGGCTGAATAGGACTATAAAGAGATTCTGGTGACTGTCATCTAAAAAAAAGGAACTTTCCAAAGGCTGGATATGGTTATCATTCCAGTTTCCTGATCCACACAAACTACTGCACCAATATTGATTTCTACTGTTATCTCTCTGTGCAAATAGGCAACAAACCAGGACAGATTGACGCACCCCACTTGCATCTGATCCACAGGTGTATGTGATCATGTGGAACCCACTCCAAAATCCCCATGCAAGTAGCGTATTTTTCTTTATCCTGAGCATATTCACCCCAATATACATGCCACTGAAACTGAGGGCCTTTCTGCACTACACTGTTATAGTGCTATTATTCTACTTTCAACATCCTGTGGAATTCTGGGGTTTGTAGTTTACTGAAGCCAAAGAGCTCTCTGGCTGAGAATTCTAAAGGCCTTTCTCTAAATGGCAAACCCCAGGATTCCACAGAATGATGAAAGTGGAATAATAGCACTATAACAGTGTAGGGCGGAAAGGCCCTAAGACTGTGGTATGAAGGAAAGCAACAAGGGCCATCATCTGATCTTGCTAAGAATAACCAGCTTCTGTGACATGTTATCAGGGCATGGCCTAACATAATGAGAAACAGATTGTGGGATTCATAATTAAACTTTGGATTAGGCTTTAATTGCTTCCATCAGAACGGCGTGCAAGGAGGGATGCCAGAGATCTCTTCTTTCAGGTGACAACATAATTTCAGGTGATATGCAGAATATCTTGGTATGCATGCTAATCCTTTCCATTCTTTTTTCTCATAACCATCATATATGAAAAAAAAATAAATAGAATTTTCCGTTTAAGAAGAGAGAACCCCTTGGTATCTGGCACCATATAATTAGCATACATGAATGAGGAATGAGTTCCTGCTGGTTTGGCCTGTTGTTCATCTCTATCAATGGAGAGTGTTTTTTTAAAAAATAAAATAAAAATCCAGCAACATTAGATAACATCCCCCCAAAAAAGATTTTTTTTTGCATTAACATGTTTCTATTATTTATATTAACTGCATTAGTTTTAAAAAATAATAGATATACAAAGGACACAAAACTAGATCTTTCTGTGGGTGTCTCTACACTTATGTGAATTTAAATATGTGAGAGCACTGCTCCTCTCATACACATATCCCACATATAGGACATGTTAAAATAATGGAATGTATGTTTTGCTCTTCCATAAAAGCGACTAGCTGAAATTCAGACCATTTTTTTTTGCCATTTCTGCACTAGACTGTTATAGTGCTATTATTCCACTTCCTCAAGGCCCCTCCCTAAACTGCAAACCCCAGGATTCCATAGGCTGTTGAACATGGAATAATAGCACTGTAACAGTCTAGTGCAGAAATGACCATAGTCTTATCGCGGATTTTACATAGTCTATACTTACTGCTCTCCTAGATACTATATGAACCCAGCATCTTATCTTTTTATAAATATCTCAATATAAGAATCTTCTATCGTTATAAAGAATCTCAAACTTATAAGGCACCTAGTACTTGTAGTATATTAACATCTCGATGGTAAGGAATATCAACTTTTACCATATTTGTCATACTTGAACATAATATATCCAATATTGCATCTGTTGAGGAATTTCTAAAGCATGCATTTATTACATACATTTCAGTATTTGGTAGTATTTCAGCATTTCAGTACATTGTATAACATCTAAGACACCTAGCTTTTTACACAAAATAGTTCAGATGCTTTTAAAGTTAGTTCTGTACAGTAGATCTTCCATATACATCCTCCACATACGTGACCTCCAGATCTGCAAATTCCAGTGATCGTGGAGCATCACATCCTATACCTAAAATGGCAATGACATGAACACAGACACGCTGGAGCATCTGTGGGCACATTGACACCAGCCCTAGAAACCATGCCCTATGAGGAGCGCCCTAGGGAGCTGGGTATGTAGCCCAGAAAAGAAAAGGAGGATGGAGTGAGCCTATTTTTCTGCTGCTTCAGAGACTAGGACATAGAATAATGTGTCAAGCCTCAGGAAAAGAAATTCCATCTAAACATTAGGACGAACTTCCTGCTGGTAGAAGCAGTTTGGTAGTGGAATATGTTGCCTTAGAGTGTGCTGGAGTCTCCTTCTTTGGAGATTTTAAACAGAGGCTGGATGGCCAGATGTCAGGAATGCTTTGATGGTGTATTCCTTCCTGTGTGGCAGGGGGTTGGACTCAGTGGCCCTTGTGATCTTTTCCAACTTTATGATTCTATGATTCTGTGACCATTTAATAATACAGAACACGAGCATTTGCATTTTTTGCCATTCGTGGGGGGTTCTGGAATGAAACCCCCACAGCTATTGTGATACATTTCCACACATTGCATTAACTCAGGAGAACTATTGTTACAGAGAGTATTGTTAATGCTATCTGTTATACTGGCATATTATGGTACTGTAAATAGCTTAGTCTTACCCATTTGGGAATTCAGCAGCAATCAGCAATCAGTTTCTTCTAACTCAGTTGCTGGAATACGGAGACCAACCTCAAATAACAGCAATCAATCTGCTTATATGGCTTTTCACAGCATTTGTTTATTTGTTTTATCAGTAAATCATGGAATGGGTTCGCTGCACTTTCATCCCAGCCTGGTTTTGAAAGCTAAAAATGCTTTGTTCCACTTTCTCCCTGAGGCTTCCGGCCCTGTTATGATAGATCCTTTCTATTGCCTGTATTAGTTCCATGCTGGATTTTACTACGCATATCCACCTATGAAGCTGGCTGCCTCTTTTCTGCTGCATCCTTTCAATCACTGTGAGTTAGCTAGCTCTTGTTTCCTATAGTTCTCAGCTGTTCTTCTTTATCTTGTGTTTTGATTATAGTTGGCATGAATTCCAAGATTGTGTAGATTCCAGACCTATTCATTTAATACTTCCCCGTGCATGTCACAGATGTTTAGCTTTTTAACTCCTGAATTCTAACGCATTTATCTCTTGATTACAATATACAGGGCACAAGGTGTGAAAATCGTTATATTGATCAAATTCTTATTATACTTCTAGTAACACTCTCTAGCAACTGGTGTTCAGAGGGATATTTTATGTGACAATAAATGTGATAGAACTATTCTATGTGACAATAAACTGACTAGTAGTCCTTGATGCTCTTATCCTCTAAGAATTTGTCTTCGCCCCTTTTAAAGCTGGTGACCATCTCAAAAAGATCAAGAAAGAAATCTCAGATCTGGAACCAATTGTACAGAGCCAAAACTCTTATCAAAATTTCTCCAGGAAAAGAAAAAAATGTGTATTAAATGCAGTTTTCTTCTCTGAAGGAAAAGAAAGGAAAGGACTATCTTTCCTACATTTGGCCTCCATGGCCTACAAGGAAAACACCATGAAGCCAGGCAATAATACTATAGATCTATCCAGGTTGAGCCAAGCAGAGGGCTTTGTTCTTTCACAAAGCCTATCCTTCCCCACGCCCTCCAAACTCACACACATGATACAATTCTGAGGTGATCTGGCGGCTTTCTTCCACTGTTTATGAGTCATTGACATTAAGTCAACACATATGAGAAACACACAAGGAAAAACCTCCCAGTACTTCCAAAGAGAGAGACAGCATGGGCACTGAGCATTGGACTAGACTATGGAGACCATGGCTCGGATCCTTGCTCAGCCACAGAAACCACTGGGTGACATTGAGCAAGTCATCTTCTCTCAGCCTCAGAGAAAGGCAAAGGCAAACCTCCTCTGAACAAATCTTGCCAACAAATCCCTGTGACAGGTTTGTCTTAGGGGCACCATAAGTCAAAAACAACTTGAAGGCACACAACAACTGCTAAAAAAGAAACTCTACACAGAGATGTAAAATTTCTAGAAATTTTGAAGCCATAAAGGGGGAAAAAACTTTCCCCAATTTTTTTGAAAAAGAGAAATTTCCAGAAAAAAAAAATGAAATGCTATATTAGCATCCTCTGTAGATCGACATTCACTGTGTTATTTTAGAAACATAAAGCACATTTTCTATAAGTTGGTTTGGCATAAAATTATGATGTTTGCTATATTAAAAATATAGTTTATTTTTTAAAATTACAAATAACTTTTTATTTTATTTTATTTTTATTTTTTGTTACAAATGGAGCTGCTAGATCCTGAGCTGTAAGGAGCATGAGAACTATGAGGAACCAATTTGGTTTTGCTGGTTTAAAAAATGGTCGAAACTCACGATCCCTTTGTATTCAATAGATCAGGCAATATGTGCAGAATCATGCAGCAGCCACTGCACGCAACAAGGATCTGCTGTCCTGTTGACTGAGATACAGCAGACTAACATTTCCATGGCCCTCCTACAAACAGTCTGTGGTGTGAGGAGGAATGATGACAGTGATCCTGCTGTCACATAGGAGATTGTTCATGAGAGGGAGGATGGAAACATCATGCTACTATGTCCCAATCAATAGGAAAACAGACTCCTATTGCTCACAGCATCTACTATCCTGGACTGGGGGTGGGTGGCCTGGGAGACACTATGTGGAAATGTAACTGAGGTAGTTATGCAATGTCATAGCTGATCTAGAATTGTGGCCGATCTTTTATAAAATCAATAAAATTTGACAACAAGTCCCAAGAAAAACAGAAGAAACCATAAGCATTAGTGAAATAAAGGCAATTGTTTTATCTCCTCCAGTTCTCCGTAGTTCCAAACAGATATAAAGCACTAACTCCCATAAAAAGAACTGAGAAAAAGAGAAATTCCCAAGAAGAGGAATTTCAGTAAAGTCAGATATTGCACATAATCTTACTATAAATAGAATTCTACATGCTACATAGGTTTTAGAAATAATTTGGGGGTGGTAAATGTACAAAACCTTGTCTTTAACATTTAATGATTCTAAAAGAAAATATTTCACAATCAATTTTTTTTTCTGGGGAACACAACTTTGCGTTGGGGCGGATTTCCAATTTCAAGGAGCTCCTCAATTCGTAGCTCCTTGATGATGTATGGAAGCTGTAGGTGACCACAAGTAGTGTTCTGTCATTTTCTGTTTTTGGTCTGTCTTATGTTTGGGATAACCTTCCAAACTTAAATATACTTCACTTACAAAAGAACACAGAACGTGGATGGAAATACAGAGACAAGACCTTGCTAGAAACCCAGATGCCAACTTTGCCCCCATTCCTACTCTAGCAGTAACATTGGTTCTAATAAAATTACCCATAACATCAGAGCTGTATTTACATACTCCTCCTCCAATGTGCTGTATCATCTTCTGTCAGCAAAGCCCTTCTGCACTCTACATTGGACAAATGGGGCAGTCCCTACACAGGATGATAAAAGGACATAAGAAATGGCAATCTTCAAAAATACCCCAAATGAATATACAAGCAATGACCTTCAAGTAGCTGTTTTGGAATGCAAACAATCTCAAGGGAAGGCTGGAAAGAAGAACATCGGAGTTGGGATATATTTATAAATTTCAAACCACCAGCAGAGGCATGAAGAGAGATAATGGTTTCTTGACAGACTATATAGATCCTCAGAATTGCACCTGTAACAATAGAATTTTCCTCAGAAAGGTTTTGGGCTTCAAGGAAATTGACTTTTGGTAAGCAGGTTGATTTTTTTAACACCTCAGGACTGACAGATGTTTGACAGATGTTTGAAAGATCATCTTAAATAAGTCTTTGAAGCTTTATGGCCAAGATCACAATTTGCATGTTTTTATATCCTATTGCACTCTGGTCCCACACCCACAACCATGTAACTGCTCATATACTTGTAGCTTTCATATTGTGGATATTATGGATATAGATGTGGATTGAAATTCATGAAAGCTCTCACTGAAATAAATCAGTTCATCTTAAAGATGGTGCTAGATTGCTCTCCATGCCCTTTTTCTTTCTAATGATGTAAGAGATTAATATATCTATCTCTTTGAAAATTAAAAAGGGAGACACAAAAAGGGTGCTTTAGGAATTTTCTTCCTCAAGAAGAAAATGACTTGTCTGTCTCTAGATGCTGTTTACTAGAGTGGGTAGGGGAAACATTTGCTCCTCTGTCTCAGGGAGCAAAATGTCTGGGCTTCTCCCATCACCTACATCCCCAAACACACATATTTTCTCTTTCTATTTGAGGGACAGTCTTCAATAGGCAGAGCTCTTATCAGTAAAAAGAAACTACGTTCATGGAGTGAATATAATGTATAATCAGGCTATAAGGTCAGCTCTGATGCAGCTGTGGAACATCATGTCAGTAGCTGAAAGATTAGGCACCATTTGATATAAATTGCACTTATGCAAAATTGTGGCCCATAGGTTATTGACATTTTATAATGCCATCTTTTGGGGTCATTCTAATTTATGTGATATATACTTTTCAACTTCAAATAAAGAATTACTAGTTTTACAGCAAGATGCAAACCTGGAGTCTTAAGTTCAGTTCCTGCAGTTTGTCACAGATGTCCCATAGAAAGGTAAAGCCATTAACATGCCCAGTGGAATTACACGTGTCAAAATGTCATTCTAAAATGTCATTCGTGATTTACGGACTAATACACACCTTGGAGATAGCATACATAATACATCAGCTAGAACAACAAAGGTTAGCAAGTACAAGAGATGAGGAAATACTGTTCTGCTCTTAAATCTGTTTCCCTACACCAGTGAGAGATACAGGGATTCGAGTCTTACCCAGGGTTTCTTTCTGTGGAATATGGTCGTTGGAGATATATGGTGTTTTTGTGATACGTGGTTTATTTTGACACAAACTGAGCATACTATGCCAAACTACAAATCCCAGCATTCTGTAGCATGGAGTCATGGGCCAGAATCCTGTTTGTTTGTAAGTTGCACCATGTAACTACAATGGCATGAGAAGGCCATAGACGCTATGGCTGTGAAATAGATGACGCACTGGAGAAATAGGCTGCTTGGAGCCTGAATATTTTGTCTGCCATCCCTTACTGCAGAATCCCAAAATTGTGTAACTGCTAGAATAATGCACAAACAAGATTCTGGTAGTAGTAGTTAAAGTGATATCAAACTGCTATAATTGTGTAGTGTAGATGTACTCTTACATACCCTCAAGCTGTCCCATTTTGACAGTGTCAGTCAGAATTACTCCTCTGCCATCCCATTGTCAAATGCTTTTGAAATGTTTCTCTCTCTTCATCCCACTTTCCCCATTTCTCCTCAGATTACTTCATTGCTGCAAACTGAGTTCCAAGTGCAAAAGTGGGTTGTACTCAAATAATTCAGAGAGGGGGGATTGGAGAGATGGCGTGAAATCTTGCCCTTGTCAGTAGTTTCTGGCAAAAGCAAACTGCTACAGCCTTTCCTAGCTTGTGTGTTCTTTCTCATTCATATTTTTCATCTTGATCACACATTGATGTTTCTTTAGCTCACATGTCCCATGTGTAAACTGTTGGATGGTCTGCTCTTAGGGCCTTATCACACCATGCCTTAATCCTGTGTTCTTCCATTGGAAACTCATTATAGCCATCCTCATGATGGGATCAGGTTATTGCATCCTTTCAACAATAGCTGGTTAGTCACATCATTTGCGCTGTTTTTTTCCTCCCCATTACAGCATCACAGTCGAGTGCTTTTCCCTGCCCTGTGCCTTATTAGTGGTCCATGTTATTAATTTTTTTAATTTTAAAATTTTATACCCTATAGTTGCTCAGTAATGTTCCGAGGGAATGCCAATCTAGGAATGCCCACACCATACCCACTAATGGATCAAGTACAAAAGAAAGCTCTCTGAGGAATTTGCACTCCCACAGCTAACTGAATTGTTGCGGGAAAGCTGGTCATTAACAGATTATTTGCAGCATTAAAAAAAGGCACATTTAAAATGAATTGCAGTGCAATAGCAGCTGATAAACAACAACAAACTGCAATAGGACTGATCCTGAACTGGAGATCCCAAACCAGGGATAGGACTGATCCCAAATGCATGGCAGGGGGTTGGATTCGATGGCCCTTGTGGTCTCTTCCAACTCTATGATTCTATGATTCTAATTCAATGTAGGAAGATGAGAGAAGGGGGTGGAATCTTGCCCTTCCCAGTAGGGTCAAGAGAAAGTAAACTGCTGCATTCTCTCTTAGCTTCTGTGTTCTTTCTCATTCAGACCTTTTGCCATCTTGATTGCATGCTGATCCTGTTTGGCCACGTAAGTCCCGGTTTTTATCTGTGCAATGTTGAAGGATATTGTGCCAAGAGCAAACTACAGATCACAAGCAAATTACTAATGCAGATCTGCTCCAAGGAGACATGAATATAGAGTAAAGAAGTGAAGATGAACATGCAGTTGTAATGCCACTGATGACAAAGCAATAGGAGAGAAATTTGGCATAAAAAGATGGAAAGAAGAAGACTAGAATGGCCCTCAGTTCCATGCCCTCAGAACGACTTTTATTTGAAAATAAACAGCTGGCTAGATAATTCTAGAAGTTATCTTTAAAAATAATTTTTACAAGCTCTAATTAGAGGATGGTGTCATTTTTCTTGAGTTCAAGATTTTGAAATAAATTAAATACATTTAAAAATGCATATGTGTATAAATGAACTATATAAATAAAATAATGCACATAAATGTATAAATTCACATAAAATGCAATACATATAATTGTAATCCAAAAGTAAACCTAACATATCTAAGGATAGTTATGCTAGGGTTTGTAATTCATGCAATGAACATTGCAGCCATCATCCACAGTCTGTCACATTAGGTGGAGAAGTGGCTAAAATCCAGACGTTAAAGGTAGTAAATGCCCAGGTCCAAATCCCTGCTCGGGCAGTTTACCTCCTTGCCTTGAGCAAGACTTTGTTTCCTGACCTAACAGATATTTCAGGATTGTTGCAAGAGAACACTGTCCTGTATTTGAAGGACTGATAGAGGAGAGTCATCTAAAACCATCTTCCACTTCAAGGCTGTCCAGTCTATGTCTGTCCAGTCTATGTCTGTGTAAAGATAAAAGACCATAAGAAGGGAGAGCAAAGGTTGTGAGTTACCCATCAGCAAGGCCCCTTTCACACTTTATCATGACACCACTATATTCCACTTTAACTGCCATTGCAACATCCTATGGAATCCCGGAGATTGTAGTTTGGTGAGGAAACAGTACTCTTTGACTGAGCATTCTGTTGTTGTTCTGTGCCTTCAAGTTGTTTCCGACTTACAGCAACCCTAACGTAAACCTATTATAGGGTTTTCTGCTGCTCCAGAAACTACGATAAGGAGCAACAGATCCAAGCTACAGGAAAAGAGATTCCACCTAAACCTCAGAAAGAACTTCCTGACAATCAGAGCTGTCCGGCAGTGGAATATGCTGTCTTGGAGTGTGGTGGAGTCTCCTCCTTTGCAGGTTTTTAACAGAGGCTGGATGGCCATCTGTTGGGAGTGCTTTGATGTGGGTTTCTGCATGGCAGGGGTTGGACTAGATGTCCCTTGTGGTCTCTTCCAACTCTATGATTCTGGGGGCTGAGAGTATGTGATGCACCCAAGGTCACCCAGTGGGTTTCCATGGCTGAGCAAGGTATCAAACCTTGGTTTCCAGGGATGTAGTCCATTGCTCAGACCACTACGCTATCCTGGCTCTCAAACTATAAACCTCAGGATTCTGCAGGATGCCGCGACAGGAGATGAAATTGAATCATAGGAGTCTAATTGTGTAGCGTGTGCCTTGATGATAGTGCAACAGCAAAATGAGCAGGAACATGGGTCACCTGGTCACAGTCTTCCCTTTGCTGATGAGATGGTATTACATTACTATTTAACTGATAGCAGTAATTTCTAAATCATCACCGGTTTGTAGAAATGGGGACATGCAAATCTTGTCTCCTATTTTCTCCTCTTCATGGGTGGTACAAAAGCAGACCACCCTAGGTTGTAATACTGGTCAGAGCTATCCAAAAGAGGGCTGAGATAAGAGTTTGACAAATATATTATATTTTTGGTCCTTCTGTGCTCATATTTCTTTAGGAGAAGAAGAACCATTCTGAAGGGAAGTCAACTTTCTTTGGAGCTTCAACTATTTATGTGTTGCCATGGCAACCCACAGCGGTTGCTTCCTTACAGTAATATGTACTAACAATGCTGTTGGGATCCTTCCACTGAGCAGAAAGAATAAGCCATCAAATGACTGCATTTGTGAAAATTATATTGTATTCAGGCAGAATGCATTAACTCTGTGCTGTCTGCTTAGGGACAACCTAGCCACAGACTGTTCCATTCCTTGGTCCTCTGGATGGAGAAATCTTCTTGTAGGCCAGTGTTAAAAGCCCTGCCAGGGAATCATATATAACCTTGCTTACAACAAGTGAGTTAAGGTAGTTTCAGTATTGTAGCCAAGGTTGAACAAGCAACTTCAAAAAAGCATATCATAAAATGTTTCTAAGAAATATTAGGTGACTTCCTTACTCCCGAGCTATAGAATTTTCTGGGACATTTCTTCAATGTCTATCAGACCAAAATTACACAAATCTGTGTGCAAAATTCTTGTGTGAGAGAGATTTGCTAGTCACTATGGATGTGAGAGCTCTGTACACCAATATACCTCAAGAGGAGGCTTTGACCACCATGTAACTGTTAGGAGTTGGAGTTTCCAAGTGTGTTAGCCCTTTGGGGGAAATTCTAGGAAAGCTAAAACTGTTAAGAATCAGCCTTCTTTTAGCAGAGTAGCAGAAAAAAGTATATCCCAATCTCTGTGTGGCTTACCTGAACTGAGGCTGGCTTAGAAAGCAAACAAGGCAGGCAGTTTCAGGTTATAAACTTATGAAAAATTTACTACTGAGTTAATGAGTTTTACAATTACATGTGCACTGGAGAGACTGGATCCTAACTAGCTAACAAAAAGATTAGGGAAGATAGTAACTTCATTCTTAACTCACTATCTTCTTGGTGGAGAGCTAAAGCATGGTCAGAGGTAAGGAAGTAGAACCAAAAGGGCAAAAAGGACAAAGACAGAGAGGTCTAAGAAGCGTGGTCTTTTAAGTAAGGCCAGTGACTCCAGGGTGTATCCTGGGTCGCATGGTCTGGTCACCCGGATACTATAGCCATGCATTTGAATAGCATAAAGCATGAAGTTGAGGCTTTAGGTGAGAAGGCAAAAGGCTTTGACATGCAAAGGCAAAAGATACTCTAAGCAAGCTAAGCTCCACTTGCCCTAGAACGAAAAGTGGGAGAGGGAGAATGCAAGGATTCTCCAACTTAGGCAGGAGGGAAGTGAGACATTCTACCTCTCACTTCTTAACCTCTCTTGCTGAAATAGCCCTGGCAAAAAAAATAAAAAAAAATAAAAAATAAAAAAATTGAAAACAATTTTTATTGGTAGATTAAAGGAGTGGCCAGATGATGTCCCATGACTCTAAAGGCAGCCAATTTGTACATGGAGAGGTATGAAAGAGGACTCCTCTGTCCTAGAAGTAGGTTCAGAAAACAATTGGTATTGGGGTCAGATTTTTAAATTATATATATATATTTGGAAAGGAAAGAAAAATGATCTCATGGAATTCCATAAGTGAAATAATTCTAGAAATGTCAATGTGCAATTTGATATATACCATTCAACAATACAGAAGTCCACTTTTTGGATTTAAAAGTGAAAAGGCAGAGGATCAGCTCACAACCTCCCTGTATAGAAAACCAATAGATAAAAACACCTATTTAAGGTTTGACAGCTCACATTCCAGATCACATAGATGCAGTCTTGCCTATGGGTAGTTCCTTACATTGACGTGAAACTGTTCTAATGAAAATGATTTCAAAAAGGAAGCTTGTATACTGACTAAATAATTAACAGACAGAAGATATCCACATGATGTGGTGGCTCAAGGTTTATATAAGTCATGTCAACAGTCACATCTTGCACTACTAGAAAAACCATGACAGACTTCAATCTAACCATATCAGTTGTACTCTTACCTTCAGTCATATCACCAATGATTTACAAGGGTTCATTAAAAAACATTGGTACTTCATTCCAAACATTCCAGATTGCCAAGAAAACCTCCAGATTTCATTTAAAGGAATCAAAAACATCAGAGACATTTTGGTGAATTGGTGAATAGTTTCAGGGAATAAAAGCAAACACCCATGCAGACTCTGTTGAGTGCAGCCAGACCCACAAGACATCAACCTTGTGGCCACTGTGTCTATTGCAGGTATACCTCCAAAATCACTGAATTTACAAACTACAGTAGCAAACAGAGAGACACTTTGGCCCAGCTTACTACTGGCATAGCTGTTTTGTCATCTATGCTATACAATGCAAATGCATAAAGATATATGCAGACAAAACAACAAGATCTTTTTAAAAATCATATAGGAGAGAACCTCTCTAATATAAATACCACCACCACCAAAAAATAGGTGTGCCCTTGGTAGGTCATTTGTTTTGGAATGTTATCATTCTGCAACAGACGTTACATATTGGGTTATATAAAAAATGATAATAATGAGAAGACACTTGAGAAAAGAAGCAGAGTGGATTTTAAATAAAAACCCTTTATGCCAGGAAGACTAAATGAAGGACTTGATTTCCTTCCACTTTTGTAAAGTCACTGTGTTTAAAAAAAAAATCTAGCTTGGGTTGCATCATATATTTTTGCAAGCTATTTCACCCCCTCTGCTCTTCCTCCCTTTCTTCCTGACCATCTGTAAAACAAAATTAAAAAAAAAATATTCAAGCCTGGCTCTTTATTGGTTTATCAGTCCAGAAAATGGAAAGAAATTTTTCAACTCAGAGGTTTCCACTGCTAGTTGCATATATTGGACTGTACAGGTTTTTTAGCAATATGTAGAACATAAAATTTATCCTGATATCTTTTTATAGATATTATCATAATTACGTGTTGTTTCTATGGTTTTTAATTTGTCATTTGTATTACATTTATTTTTATATAGCCCCTGAAGAAGGCAATTGAAACAATAGTATAGGCTGAAACATGTTGGCCTTGTTTCAAATAATAAATAGTCTACAGAGTGCCTGGAGATTTGTCTCTCCCTTTTTCCTGTGGATTTCTTCAATGTCTACCAGACCAAAATCTTCCCTAATATGTGTACACAATTCCTATGTGTGTATGTATGTGCCTTCAAACCACCTGTCTATCTCTTATATATCATGCGTATAGAAACCCATTGTTTTCAATGCAACTTATTCCCCAGAAAGTGTGCATAGATATTCAATTTGCAGCCTTCTGGGAATGCTTATTCATACTGTCATACCATCATTGACTGATAATCAAAGCAAGAGCAAAAAGCTGACCAATGGAATTTTATTTCAGTCTTGGTTGTGTCAGAGGAGCTGTAAACTAGTGTTAAGTTTCACCATATGGGTTATACTTCCACGTGTGACTTCCATGTAGAACTGTGTACATTGTGTCATTCCTGACAGATATTCAGAAATATAGACTTTATAAAACATACCAACACTCGGCTATAAAAATGGATTTTATTAAGGGAAAATGGGACCACTTGAAACAACACTGCTAAATGCTGCATTAGCAGCTTTTAATCCATTGTGGTCAAGTGATAAACTTCTGTTACTTGGATACATTCAATACATCTTAGAGCTGGAAATAATTTTACAAATCTTTATAACACTATAAAGTAAATTATTGTTTTATGTTCCTACTACGAAATAGTCCAGCTGTTTACCCTAAAATAAAACTATTTTAGGGATGTTAAAGAAATAGCTCTGGGAAATCCACCAAATTTAAGTCAATCTGGCATTTATGAATGATTAAACCTCTTTCTAAAGCAGAAATATAGGTTGCAGCCCAGTTCTCTCCACGGGTACTTAGAAGCAAATGTCACTGATTTCAGTGGGGTTTGCTACCTAGTAAGTATTTGTGTAGTTACAGCCTTTGGCTGAGGTTCTAGATCAGCTACTTAGCTATATATCTTCTTTAGTTTCATAGTGAAGTAGCATCTCCCAGCCTGACACTGCCCCAGTCCTGACATACCGAATAGCAGTCACTGTAAGTGATTTGTTCTCCTATCAACCAAGATGCAGAAGACTGATAGGTCCACCCCACTACTGCCAGCAATCTCTGGTGCAAGGAGGAGTTGTAATAAGTATCCTACTTCTGATTGTCGCATCAGAAATCACTCACAGGAGGGGGCTGGAATTATCAGCCTGCTGTGTTCCTGATTGATAGCAGTACAAACCTGTGCTGCTCACAGAGGCTGCTGCCTGGTAAGTAGGACTGATGGACTTTTACAATCCTTATGTATTCCCTACACTGTTGAATAAATAGAGATTGTGAATATGAATCACTAATGAATGCATAACTCTGGGTTATACATTCAGAACTGTGATTGTGAATTCAAGCCCCAATCCTTAATAGGAACACAGGAGGTTGTATTTTAATGAATTACACCATTGGTTTGTCTATCCCTGAGTGGTAAACTCTAGCAATACTCCAAGGCCTCTTCCTTTACATGGAAGCAAGTGTTGTACCACAGAGCCATAGCTATTCCCTAAGCTTTCATGAAAGTTCAGCACAGTCATAGGTAAGATAATGCATTCACTCTGTCCTGAAGTTACAATGATTCTTCATGAGGAAGGAATGGGCCTGATCCCATCCTCCTATTCCTAGTTCACATGTTAAAAGTAAACCACACAATACATGAAATAGGCAGCATGGAGTTTAGCATCATTGGCTAGCATCCTGTTGGTCAGCTATGATGCCACAAGTCAGACTTATAACCATGGAATTGTTCCCTATTCACATTTATGACCGTGATACCATTGTCACAATCATAAATGTTCCCAAAAGCCACCTTAAAAGCCATTCATAGAGACATGGTTCTACAGCACTGGTGAGTGCAACACTACAGGCTGATGTAGCCATCCCCCTCCACGTGATGGTGCAAGAAGTATAAGAAGGGACCCCTGCAAAGTCCTGCTGCAACTATTTATTTAACTGTTGCTAACTGGTCATGTCATCCTGCAGTGTCCCACTCACCAGCAACATACAACTCTATCACTTGGGAGCAATGGGATGGCTTTTAAGGTGGGCTTCAGGAATCGGGTAAGGATCTTAGCCACTTTCTTTTTTTAACATTCCAATAACATCCAGTTACATTCCAGATCCAGACTGGTCCTATCATGTGCAGGTGGGGAGGTTTAAACCTTTTTATCCCAGCAGTTTTTCAAACTTTGATTTCTCTTCCCTCAACTACATGAGAGCTTTTATGAAAAACAAAGAAACTCTATTGATCCTAATTGTTGTTGTTGTATGCTCTGTGGCTGTCACAGAACCCTTTTATGTCTTTTCTAGTGGTGGAAAATAAAAAGTGTTTGGTATAGTTTACAGCATACTCATCCATGCACAGACAATGCGCTTGATTTGGATTAAGCCTTCCTCAGCTTACCTGAATATAAAAAATATCCATGATCTTAAACTACATGCTAAGTTGCTATTGTTGTTGTTGTTGTTGTGTGACTTCAAGTCATTTCTGTCTTACTGCGAACCTAAGATGATTTTATCAAGGGAGTTTTTTGGTAAGATTTGTTCAGAGGGAGTTTTCCTTTGTCTTTCTCTGAGGCTGACAGAACGTGACTTGCACAGGGTGACCAAGTAGTGATTCCCATTCTGGTTACCAGAGTCAATAGTCTGCTGCTCAAACCACTATGCCACACTGGGTGTAATATTTAATGTATTTCATGTAGTGTGTACTGTAGCCCTCATGGATGGTTGAGAAATCCTTATGTTCTGAAACAGGAAAGAAAGATCCATATATGTGACATTAAACATCTTTATTTTTCTCTTAATGTGCAGCAGATTTTTAAAAATACAAATACTATGAGGGCAGGAAGAGTGATAATTACCAAGATTACAACTGGTATGCAAGAGCAATTTAACCTTTCCGTCTCCTGCTGCAGTCCTGAATCAAAATCTAACTGTGAGGTTGATATTGGTACTGGGAAAAATCCCTCATTGGTATTCTTCCTAGAAGCCAAGATGACTAACCTGAGACTGTCATATTTTGGACATGTCATGAGAAGACCTGACTCACTAGAAGAGACAACTATGCTTGGCCAGGGAGAAGGCAGTAGGAAATGAAGAAGACCCCATCACAGGTGGATGGACTCTGGCCATTTCCGCACTAGCCTGTTATAGCGCTACGATTCCACTTTCAACATCCTCTGGAATCCTGGGGTTTGCAGTTTCGGGAGGGGCCAGGCAGCCCCTCCCAAACATGCAAACCCCAGGATTCCAGAGGATGTTGAAAGTGGAATTGTAGCGCTATAACAGGCTAGTGCGGAAATGGCCTCAGTCAAGGAAACCACGGCTCCGAGTCTGCAAGACCTGAGCAAAGCTGTTGATGACAGGGCAACCTGGTGTTCTCTCATATGTCAAAGTTGACTTGATGGCAGTTAACAACAACAACATTTAAGATCAGTGTTGATCCTAAATTCCCCCCTAGTGGTGATCCACCTACTGTTGGACTACAACTTCATGCACCTGTAGGCACATACCTTCCACACACTAATGTTGTTTGGTCCAAACAACATTAGAGTGTAGTCAAGATAACTATAGTTATTAACAAGGAAGAACAGACAAGCTAGGAGGGGCTGCAGCAGTTTCCTTTTACCTGAGTCTACAAGGAAGTGCAAGATTCTGCCCTCTCCTCTCTTCTCTCCCTTGCTGACTTTATGGAATGCAAATTATTTTTGCACTTTAAAATCAGTTTATAGCAATTAAAGTACTGTATTTGCTGGCATATAAGACTCCCCCCCCCCCCCCGAAAAACACTGTTTGAAAACGGGGTGTATCTTATATGCTGGTGTGTTTTATACGCCAGCAAACAGTATTTGGCAGTGTATAAATGGGGTGTGTCTTATGCACGGGTGCATCTTATATGCTGGCAAATACGGCTAAGCCAGGAAGAAAGGGGGAAGGTGAGACGAGCAGAGACCAACTGGGACATTTTAAAAACAGTGGAAAATTGGGACAACATCAGATTAATTGGGGTGGTCCCTGCCAAATCAGAACAGTTGGAGAGCGTGTAGGCAGTATAGCCAATGAGGAGGAAGAGGACAGAGATTTGCAGTCCAGTAGCATCAGTAGGACCACCCTTTCCTCCACCCATAGCCTAGTACAAGGAAAAGTTGTTGCTTTTGTTTGAGAGAAAAGTCTCTACTGCTCCCAAATTACAGCACAACCCTATGTAAAGAAAGTAAGACTTGCTCCCAGGTAAGTATGCTTGGGACTGCAACCTGGATATCTTTCATACTACACAATTATAGGGGTACTATTTTAACTTTTATGGGTTGATCCTATGGAATCCTGGGATTTGTAGTTTCATGGGGTATTTATAATTTTCTAATTCTTCCAGTGGTGGTCCAAGTGGTGGTCCCGGGCCAGTGCTGGCCCCTGAGCCGTGGGCTGCTGGTCCCTGGCAAGTTTTCAGGAAAGGAAGAAACAACTATACCCAATGAGCACAAATGTGGTACCAATATCCCATGTAAGATAGCCTGACAAACATTGTTCTTGTCTCTCACCACACTCCAAACCCTAAGATTCTATGAGATGTAGCCATGACATTTAAAATGAAATCTATGATGTGTGATGTGAAAGAGACCTAGGATGCACACTGCACAATTATAGCAGTTTGATAGCACTTCAAATTCTGTGGCTCTATCCTATCGTATCCTGGGATTTGTAGTTTGAGGAGAGGTACTTAGACTTCTCTAGCGCACTCCCTAAAACAGCTGGCAAAGAATTCAAAAGACCGCACCAAACTATAAATCCCAGGATTTCATCTAATGGAGCCATGACCATTTAGGTAGTATTTAAGTGGTATAACTGTGAAGTGTGGATATGCCTTAGAAATAAACTCTCCCCAGAGTGCTTAAGCAGTTTTTTTCTGTTGCTGTTGTGGAGGTGCGGATCAACATCAATCATCCACATCCCTTGGAAATGGTTCCAAACTGGTAGAAGCCGAAAGAAATTTCAGAAACTAATTTTTTGAATAACTAACTGCCTAGGCTGAATTTATAGTTTTCACCTTAGACTTTTAAACAACATTATTTATGACAAGCCACAAGGCTCTTAAGGCAGGTACCAGAGCAGAAACAAATCTTAACATGATGAGAGTGTTTACTGTGGCACAAAACAGCTTTTCTGCATTTTTAATTGGGTTGTAAGAAATAGCATTAGGGAATGAAGGGTTTGGTAAGAATCATATTTGCAAGAGGGCTCCTGGTCCAATATTGGCTCATCCAGACACTGCTTTAACGACTCCTGTCATCTAATCAACAGAACCACAACAGGCAGTGGTATAAACCAAGGAGGGGGAAAGAGCCATTGTCAAAGTGAATACAGCTGCCTCGATAATAGGACTAATTGCATATTGCATCGCAGAGCTAAATTACTAGTGAAAACAGTTGTAAAACCGACAGACAGTGGAACATAACTCACCAAGGACTGGCTGCCAATTCTGCAAATTCACGTTGGCCAGGATTCAATAGCCCACACCTGCATTCTCTGAATGGCAAATATATAATAAGGCATAATTGCTAGAAAAAATATGCAGCACTTCAAATGTGACAACACACTTCTTGTTTATTGGGATAGTGAATAGTATGTAATAAGTTTGACCTGCAGTACTTCGGAGCCACCTGGGGTCAATGTGGATGGAGCAGTAAACTGAAAGGTTTAATCCACAAGAGAGGGTCTCTCCACCCCCACCCCACTGCGGTGTAAGTGAGTGGGACCAGAACGTAGCACATTAGCATGATGAAGACTTCTTGCTACTAAATCTTAGGAAAGTGAAAAGGAAACCAGCAGGCACAATAACTGCTATTTTTAAAATCACATATTTATAGCTCAGCTTAAATATTCAGATATAGTTAGCTGGCTTTTTTTTTAACTGACCTTATTGAAGCAAATAGCTCTCATAGTAAAAAAAATAAAAATAAACAGTTGCAGACAAAGAACTTCATCTCTTTTTTTACTACCTAATATCCATTTCCCCCTTACAATACAGACTGTAAATTCTATTTGCAATTAGCTTTATGTATTACCCATATGCTTCTTATGAAGATGGATCACAAATCTCATATATTTTTTTGCTACAGGTTTTCAGTCCAGGGTCTTAATTACAGCTCCTGTATGATAGAGTTCGTGCCAATCTAGACTTATCCTGGTGAAAGCTACCAAAATTTCTTTATAGAATGGTGAAATCAAATGTGGTCTGTAATTATTGTACCCAAGATAACAGCACTGATGATTTATACTCATTGAAGCAGACTGAATGCAATTCGGATTTCTTCAAGAATCTAATCATTAGAAAGACCAGTTCCCTGAGATTAAGGGGCAGCTCTTCCTCTACCATGACCCTAGCATCCACA
The DNA here is from genome assembly GCA_948474755.1 of Ctenosaura bakeri. Lineage (NCBI taxonomy): Eukaryota > Metazoa > Chordata > Lepidosauria > Squamata > Iguanidae > Ctenosaura > Ctenosaura bakeri. Next base: position 53,893 of record CAOLHI010002833.1, on the reverse strand, counting down.
TGTTATACACAAATCTCCCCATACAGATTGCTATGTATGAAGGCTTCCCTGAGATCTGGAATCCAGGCCCTGAGGAAGCCTACGCATGAAGAGTTTTTCATATGTCGATTATACACCTCCCTACATCCCATACCCTCCACCTCTCCCTCCACCTGATTTGGCAGGAACAGTCCCAATTAATCCTCGGCCATCCTACTTTTTCAGCTGCTAAAATGTCCCAGCTTTTTGCTCCCCCTCCTCTCCCTTTCCCCCTTTGTCCTCAGCTTGCTGCAAACTGAGTTCAAAGTTCAAAAATAGTATGTACTCAATTAACTCAGCAAGGAAGAGAGGAGAGGAAGCTGTGAAATCATGCAGTCTTCAGTAAGCTCAGGCTACAGCCTGTCCTAGCTTGTGCGTTTTTCATCATTAATAACTTTTGCCAGCTTGACTGTACTCTGATGTTGCTTGGCCGTATACATCCTGGTTTACAGCTGTGAAATGTTGGAGGGTATGACATTCATGTACAGACATTCAAAGAAGGATCTGGGGAAGGCAAGTGACTTAGCAATGATCTCAACAGCACAGCCCTGTTGCTTATTGATGGTATGAAAGAGCCTTCTGCAATTATATGACATGTGAAGAGAGCTAATGTAAAAATATAATGGCTGCCTATCTCAAAAACACCAGTGACAACAACTTTCAAATATTTCTGGAGCTTAAGGAAGAGTGAGTTAAATCAGTGATATCCAAAGTGGTAGTCCGTGGACTGGTTCTAGTTCCTGAGCCATTGGTTGCTGGCCCCTGCCAAAATTCCAGGAAAGAAAGAAACAAATGTCCCCAATGAGCACAAATATAGTGCTAGCCCCTGGCACATTATTTAATGCATGCATATATAACAAAGATCATTGCCAGTCCCCCACATCAGATAGCCTGAGAAACCCAGGGTTAGATTGTCTTTTTCCCATATCTGTTTTACTTATCGGTTCCCCGTGGATAAGGGTTTGGAATGTTACTTTTTGAAAAGAGTTGTCAGCATTGCTTGTTTGGGGAATTAAGAAGTACAGTCCTCCCTCCACATTCATGAGTCTGACTTTCATAAATTTGACTTTTCATGAGGCATGCATGCCTCCCTCCATTTTCCTTCTTCCTTGCCTGTGCCTTCCTTCTCTGCACTTCAACAAGGGATTGGGAGAGGGGAACACTGTGTACTGAGAAGAAAGGTGCATAAACACCTCCCTCTCACTCCCTTGCCTTTTCCCCATGTGTGAAGAATATGCATTGGGGCAAAAGGCAAGGAAATTGGAGTGAGGCACACATGTCTCCTTCCTCATTACCTTGCATGGGGGAGAAGGCCCACCAAGGCAAAATGCAAGGGAATGAGAGGGGGAGCACCATGTACAGAGAAGGAAGACGCATGTGTGCCTTTCCCCCTTTCCTTGCCATTTGCCCTGGCTCAGAGAACATGCACTGGGGCAAAGAAGGATGGTGTATGTGTACCTTCCCCCTTTCTCCTGCCTTTTGCCCAGGTGCAGAGAAGGAAGGCATGTATGCTAGGACAAAAGGCAAGGGAATGGGATGGGGAGTGCAGGGGGAGTTATTTGTGATTTTTCCACTTTCATGAGGTTTTTGCACCCTGAACCTTCACAAAAGTGGAGGAGCCACCATAGCTGATTTCAGTAAAAAGGGAGAAATTGCTGAGTTGCTTGGTATGTTATTCATTACTTTTGTTACTTTTTCATTACTTAAAAAAGAGCCAATCTAGGGCCCTCTCCCACTAATTGTTATAGCACTGTGATTCCACTTTGCCATCTTCTATAGCCTCTCAGCCTAACCTCCTGCACTGGGTTGTTGTTAGGATAAAAATAGAGTGGGTGGGGGAAACTAAACTACAATACTTTTAGCTACATGTGAAATGAAATATATACATATACATATATATAAATTAAAAATATAGGTGAAAAAGATATATCTGTTAAAAGAAATCCATCTATCAGCTCATGCCCCCTTTTGAAAATGCAGTTGTCACCATCACCCCTGCACACCCACCCACAACATACTATCTTTCCTCCCTCCACAAATGCAGCCATTGCAACCATTCTTCTGCCAGAATTGTGTCACCCATGCTCTGCTGCTCTGTGGTTCATCTTGCTTCATCTATTATGCTAGTGGATACTCTGTCATCCTCTTGCACCATGGAAAGCTATTGCAGTTGGGGTAAATTTTGGAAGAAGCTGCAGCGGTGGCAAAATTAATGGCAGCTGTCAAATTTTGGCAAGCATGGCAGCCCTGCAGCTTCCAACAGGTCCAGGGGTTCCCATTCTTGAGACGTTTCCTACCTGTTCATTGGAACATCATTTAGAGCCAGCCCTACCATTAAGGAGAGGGAGGCAACCAGCTCAGAAGGCAGATACTGTGGGGAAACCAGCTGTTCCCCTGAACCCTGTAGAACATTTCCTACTCTGTGTTTACCACACAGCCTGTTCTGCATCCCCTCAACAAGCCTGTTGCTCTCAGATGTGGTGGTGGACATTGACGCATGAACAATATTTAAGTCTAGTCAAGTCAATTTCTTTTCACATAGAGGGGAAGGCATGCCATTTTACCTCAGATAGCAAAATCCTTTGGCTTTACTGTGGTGTGATGTGGTGTGATAAACAAAGCTGGAGCAAGTCCAGAGGAGGGCGACCAAAATGGTGAGAGGTCTGGAAGCCATGCCCTATGAAGATAGACTTAGAGAGCTGGGTATGCTTAGTCTGCAGAAGAGAAGGTTAAGAGGGGACATGATAGCCATGTTTAAATATTTGAAGGGATGCCATGTGGAGGAGGGAGAGGGCTTGTTTTCTGCTGCTCCAGAGACCAGGACAAGGAGCAATGGATTCAAGCTGCAGGAAAGAAGATTCCACCTGAACCCCAGGAAGAACTTCCTGACAGTCAGGGCTGTCCGGCAGTGGAATCTGCTGCCTTGGAGTGTAGTGGAGGCTCCTTCCTTGGAGGTTTTTAAGCAGAGGCTTGATGGCCATCTGTTGGGAGTGCTTTGAGGGTGTTCCTGCATAGCAGGGGGTTGGACTGGAAGGCCCCTGTGGTCTCTTCCAACTCTACATTTTTATGATTCTATGATTCTATGGCCCTTTCCGCACTGAGGCTTCTAGCGCAAGCGGGGGAGGCCGGCAAGCGCAAGAAGGCTCGTCCGGGAGGCTGCCGCTTCCCCCTCCTTCCTTCCGCAGGCGAAGGAACCAGCGGGGAAGCGGCACCGAAGGAGGCTTGCCGCGCAAGCCGCCCCCCCCCCGTGCGAAGCGGGAGACCTCGCACTGGATTCCCACCCTGCGCGCGCGCGCGAAGCGGGCGGCGTCGCGCCGGATTCCTCCCCCGCGCGTGCCGGATTCCTCCCCCGCGCGTGCCGGATTCCTCCCCCCGCGCGCGCCGGATTCCTCCCCCCGCGCGCGCCGGATTCCTCCCCCGCGCGCGCCGGATTCCTCCCCCGCGCGCGCCGGTTCCTCCCCGCGCGCGCGAAGCGGGCGGCGTCGCGTCCCCCCCGCGTGCGCGAAGCGGGCGGCGTGTCCGTCGCGCTACCTCCCCACCCCGCTCCTTCCTTCCGCAGGGGCGGAGGGAAGGAAGCGCGACCTGGCCGGCTCCCGGAGGCTCCGCACGAAAGGTAAGTGCGGGTGGGCTCCGGGAGCGTTGTGCGAGCGCGGGGTGATTTTCGTTTGTACGCGAAAATCAAAAAACCCGCACTCGCGCCGCTTTAGCCCCGTGAGCCGGGCGGAAATGGGAGTGCGTCGTGAGGAGCGACGCTCCCACTCCCGCGAGGCTCACGGGGCTATCGCGCGCGTAAAGGCCCGTGCGAAAAGGGCCTATGATTCTAAGTGCTGTTGTGCCAGGATCTGCTGAGTGGGGGCTTGGAACTGTATCCCCAAAACCTGCCAAAAATGTGCTGCTGCCTTCTAAGTAAGTTTGTACAAGATTGCAACCTGAGTGTCCTATTAAATTTGGTGGTGCTTACCTCTGATTTCACTGCCAATTCCTCTTTCTGCTAACTCAGGAGCTGAGTATTTGGTGTGTTTAACTGAAGGCTCTGGAGGCAAAGCTGGAACGTTGGTCTTAAACTGTTTCCATTTTTAATCGACACATGTTAAACATTAATATCTTTCCTGTATGTGTTAGCTGTTAGAATCACCCTGCTGTTATATATGCATGCATTAAAATGCCACTCTTCTCTGGAAAAAATCTTAAGGGTTTAAGTGTAAAACATTTAAAAAGTTAAGTATTCCTGCCAAGGCTTGGAAGATATTCAGAAAGTCATGTTATCAACTTCTAGTTGGCAGAGCAGAGGAAATACTTAAAATCCCATGCCAGCCAGTGCTAACAAACAATCTTTTCTCCCTGGCCTGCTTCAGTTCCTCTTTGCTGAATAATTTTGTTCATCTAGCAATATTTTAGTAAGCTGTTGAGTTTAACCACGGTAACTGAAGGGACCAAGAGCTGTTCTTTCTCAAAGTTTCACAGGAGCCAAATATGTTTAAGTTAAGTAACTGTGATTATTCTAGGCAAAGATTTCCTCCATTTAATCCCCTCATAACCCCAAAATGCAAGTGACATTACCACTCATTTGAGAAAACTAATGAATTTCCGAAGGAAATTAGAGAATGAGCAGTAAAGTATTTCGATTATAGAAGTAATTCTGCAGTCCATTTACACTTGAAGGGAAAATCAAGTGGAAGAGAGGAGGGGAACACTAGCCAACCTCCACATGGGCCATTTCTGCACTACACTGTTATAGTGCTATTATTCCACTTTCAACATCCTAGGGAATCCTGGGGTTTGCAGTTTAGGGAGGGGCCTCTAGTGTAGAAATGGCTTATTTTAAAATGTGCACATTTTATGCTAACCAGTCAGTCTCGTTTTGTGATATATCCCCCCGTCTCCTTTGGTGGTGAGGAAGTGGCTACCCTCATCTTGGCACATGAACGACTTGCTCCAGAAAAAAAATTCATTTGGTGGTGGTTGTTGTTGTTCAGGTCATTTTGCACTTATCGAGGCCCTAAGGTGACAATATCATAGGTCAGTGGTTCTTAACCTGATGGCCAGGGACCCCTGGAGCCCATGGATCCCTCACAGTACGTCTGCAAAGCTCTGCTGCTGGACACAAACAGCAGTAGCAGCAGCAAGGACATAACAAGGAGGTAGTGAGTGCTGAAACTGTTCCCTCATTTGCAAATAAGGGAGCAGTTTGGGCAGGCACACATATATCCCCACTGCCACATCCCTGAAGAAAGGGACATGGTGACAGGCATGTGCATGCACCCAAATTATTAGTCTAGAGACCAGAGTCTGAATCCCCACTCAGCCATGGAAATCCATTGGGTTATCTCAGGCAAGTCACATTCTCTCAGCCTCAGAGAAAGGCAAAGGCAACAAATCTTGCCAAGGAAACCCCCCATGGTAGTAGGTTTACCTTTGGATCACCATGAGTCAGTTTTCAAAGGGAAGAGACATCATGGCTAGAAAGAACTCCCTTTGCCAGAGGCACTTTTTTGTTGAGAGTCTTCAAGTCACTTCTGAGTTACAGCAACCCTAAAGTTAACCTATCACAGGGTTTGTTTTGGCAAGATTTGTTCAGAGGCAGCTTGCCTTTGCCTTTGCCTTCCTCTGAGGCCGAGAGAGTGTGACTTACCCAAGGTCACCCAATGCCTGGGCAGGGATTCGAATCCTAGTTTCCAGAAGCCTTTAATTTTAAAAAAATGAATAGATATTTGAATATTTAAATCTTGAGTTTACTCTTGGGGGTCCCCAGTGACAAATTATATTTACAGGGAGTCCCCAGTAAATAAAAGGTTAAGATCCATTGTCATAGTGTTTTCTTGGCAAGATTTGTTTGGGGAGGGGTTGCCTTTGCCTTCCTCTGAGGCTGAGAGAGTGTGATTTGCCCAGGGTCACCCAGTGGGTTTCCCTGGTTGAGCAGGGATTTCAACCCTTGTCTGCAGAGCCACAGTCCAGTGCTCTGATCACCACAGCACACTGGTTTTCTGGACTCAACCCAAATCACAATGAACTCTAGCCTGCACTAGAGTTCTCTCTGCAATCCACCAACTATGTGAGGACCAACTCAAGATACATTGGTACCTCAGGCAACAAGCAAGATGGCCTCTATGCTCAAAAGCTGATTGGACCTCTTACTTTGACACGGGGATAGAACAGTGTCCTTTTGAGGGCAGCAGGCTAGATTGAGAGGGAACAATGAACAGATCACATGTCCCATATAGATCTGTTCTACAACCTTTTTCAGCCATTTCCTGCTCTCCAACCTTTTGGGAAGATATCCCTGCACACACACCACTGGTGCTCCAGAGATGGCTGGCTCTGAGGAATCTTCAGAACTAGGCATTGTGGGTGGAGTGACCCAAGAAATCGCTTACATCACCTTGTACCCATCCCACAATTCTAGATTCTGGAGGAAGGGCCCCTAAGAGCCATGTGTTCAGGCCTAGCTGTCTTTGTGGGAAGCAAGTATTCAGCACTTCCCGGAGCACACTTACCTGCCTTCCCACTTTCAGAGCAGGGAAAATGGGAAGAGGAAGACTGCGGAGTGGAGGCTGGGATGGGAAAGGACTCAGTGCTGTGTTTTCTCTGTCTTGCCTCAGGCAGCAGGAAAGCTTGAAGTGTTATGCAAGTGTTTTGAAGGGATACCATGTAGAGGAAGGAGAGGGCTTGTTTTCTGCTGCTCCAGAGACCAGGACAAGGAGCAATGGATTCAAGCTGCAGGAAAGGAGATTCCACCTGAACCTCAGGAAGAACTTCCTGACAGTCAGGGCTGTCCGGCAGTGGAATATGCTGACTCGGAGTGTAGTGGAGTCTCCTTTGGAGGTTTTTAAGCAGAGGCTAGATGGCCATCTGTCGGGAGTGCTTTGAGAGTGTTCCTGCATGGCAGGGGGTTGGACTGGATGGCCCGTGTGGTCTCTTTCAACTCTAGATTTCCATGATTCTATGATTCTATGCAAGGAGTTGAAGAGAGTTGGGTTCAAAGCCTTGAAGCTCACAGTATGACTTGCTCTCTCTCTCTCTCTAACTCTATGTCTCTCTCTAGTCTAAGGGCATTTCCGCACAACACTGTTATAGTGCTATTATTCCACTTTCAACATTCTATGGAATCCTGGAGCCTGCAGTGAAGGGAAGGGCACTGAGAATTCTCAGCCAGAGGACTCTTTGACCTCAGTAAACTACAAATCCCAGAATTCCACAGAATGTTACAAGGGGAATAATAGCATTGTAACAGTGTAGTGTAGAAATGCCCTGAGTCTCTCTCTGCTGATGCTGTGAGGATCCATTAGAGAGGGTGAAGCTTGTACACTGCCCTCAGTTCCTTGGATGATAGGCAGGATCTAAGTCTAGAAATAAATAAAGCTACATCAGCTCTGAGAGCTTGGATTCCACACTCTTCACAGTATGCAGACCCTCTGTATTTTATTTAAAAAAAAGAGAAATCAGAGCTCAGGAGTCTAACTCATGACTTGAATTCCTTTGATCTATCAAGGTCTCAAAGTGAGGCAACAGTAGAACGGGCCCTCAGATGAACTTAATCTACTTTGTTCATTCAGAAGCAGAAACAACTTCCTAGCCTAAAAACAAGCTACCAGATGCCATGAATTCAACAAGAAATTCTATCTTCCGTACAGTTTGCCATCTCCTTTGGACTGCAAAGCATTCTCAAAGAAAATCAATAAACCAAGACCAGATGTGTCTACTGGTGCAAAGTTAGAGGGTGTCACTGAGGCTGCTGAAATTACTGACGCCTTAAAAGTTCTTAAAAAATAAAATAACACCTAGGAATGCTGAATACACTGCCAGCCAGTGTCTGGAAATTCTTAGTGCACAGTATAACTCATGGTCTTGCTTGGAAAAACTGAGGCAGTTAAAATGACTATTAGGATTCTTACAGTGTGAAGTCTCCATTCAGTCGGCATGGTAGAAATGACAAATGGGGGGTTGAAAGCAGACCCTGGAAAAGTTTTTTTAAAAAATACAACTCTGTCCCCAAGTTTGCTAGAGGATTCTGGGAACTGTGGTCCAAAATTAAGTTTGCTAAATTCTGCTTCAGAGTTGTGGGCAGCTTTGGATCTGAGGTCAAAAGAAAATTGGAGAGAGGGGGAGGTTGCTATCCAATGCTTCATGATCTGCAGCTACAGTTTCTGTCTCTCTGTCTTTTAACAGCAGCAACAATTTTTTTAAAAAGAGGCTGTCATTTACTTCTGTTAAATTTCTTGAAATGCACTGGAGCCCTCCATATGTGAATTGTTTGGAGTAGGTGCTGACAGATCTTAAGTTTGCAACATTTAATTTGTTGTGGTTGTTTTAAAATCAAAGCGTCATCAACTGAAGCTCAGCAGGTAGGCAGCCACATGAAAGATGATGTTTTCAGATATGAAGGCCAGGATTCCCAAATCTCAGGGCCTGAGTCCCTTTCTCTGGCTCTCAGAGTAAGAGCATTGCCCTGAAACAGACAGACAGACAGACAGCTAGATAGCATTTTTTGTTTCAGAGGAGAATGGTAGACTTTAAAACTAAGGAATGCAAAAACTGTATACATCCCTATATATATTATTAGATATAAAATATGCCATCCTTTCGCACAAGGAACTCATTTATTTATTCGTTCATTAATGGCAGTGTCCTCACCCTGACTGTTGATTGTTTTCTGTTCAAAGCCAAGCTCAGAAAGCTTTCTTTGTTTGGATGACAGTTTCAATATTTTCTTTAAAGAGGTGTTAAAAACAGAGTAGGGGAAAGTGTGTGTGTGTTAAATGTAGAGTTTGGAAAACTGAATTTCCATTCAGAGAACAATTTCCTCATTTGCTTTTCCTAGTTTTGTTCCAGTGTATCAGGAATATAGAAGTAGTTCTGAAGTGGCAGGGGAAGAATTTGTTGCATGCTTCATAACTGAAGTAATGCATATGGCCATCACATTTGATCACAGTAACACCATTAAGTCCAGATTCCATGGTGCTAAAATAACCCAAATGCGCCACTGACTATATGCAATTACCTAATGCAACTTTGAGTCAAACACTAAGTTCACCTTTATATAAAAATAGGGTGGCCAGATATGTGAGAACCAATAGTTATATAGGAGACAGACGTTCAGCCAGTGTGTGGCTTGTACAACCATTGAAATCCCCACTTCTGTGCAACTGTTAAAAGTGCAGAAGCTATCTACTCTTTTGCATCTGGACATCCTCTCTTAATACAATTACAAAACTGCATTTGAGCAATGGTTTAAATTAAATTTTAAAGGAGCTATCCAAAGTGTTGAATACTTTATCCAAAATAGATTCAGCACCTTCGACAGTTCCTATAAAATTCCTATTAAAACCCAGAATAAATTCATTTCATTAACAGGGAAGCCACCAAATGCTGCTGTATCTGAGTTATAGCACATCTGAAATGTGGTGGTTAAATTCAAATGATTTTCATAGGTCTTGCTTTGTGCTCAGTTGCCGATAACTCTCATAGTCATCTGTAAAATAACAGCAACCAATGAGACACATAAAAGAATCATAATCAGATGAGTAACTGAAAGACAATGGCAACACAATTCTGTAAGTTACCTTCAATGTGGTCTCTTCCAGCTCTATGATTCTATGATTCTATGATTCATTTGCACCACGCTTTTGGTGCCACCATTGTTACAAGCCCATCTAGTGAGAACACATGAATGGGTCTTCTTAGCAGCTGCTTCTTCTCTTCCATGATAGACCAGGCTGCCCTGCTTTCTCCTTTCCTTTTAATAGCAGGGAGAGACCTTTTTATTTGAACAAGCATTTGGTGGTTAGCTGGTTGTGCAAAAGGTTTTTCAGTAATGTATTGGTGTGTGTGTGCTACCCTTTTATCCTTATTATGTTTTTTGTAAAAATATGTTTTTATATTATTTGAAAAGTGCTTTTGTAAGACAGCTTATTTAACTTTTTTCACCTTTCATCACCAAATGTTTAGCTATATTTTGTTTTAATCTATGCTGTAAGCTGCCATAGGCCCCATGTTGAGAGAAAGGTGGGATACAAAACAAACAAATACAGTCTTGATTGCAGTGAGAATTTCCCACCTTGCCCCAGTCTCAAGACCTGCTTAATTAAAACAAATTGAAAGCCCTATTTAAATGACTGCTAACTGGCATCAATATAAGAAAAAAGCCTATTCTCAATTAAAATGAGATAAAATCACTTTTCCAAAGTCATTTTGATGTGTGGACCAGATGGTGTGATGTGATCATAAGCTTGTGTTCACTAGACATTTATAAGCTGCTGCATCAATCAAGAAGAAAAACTCACCATTTCTTTTTCTCTGCACTCTTTATTTGTGACGGCCACCATGTCCCAGGAAAAGAATCTGTGTGCACAGACATATATCTTTACCGCACATCTGTCTTCACATTTGAGGCCAGAGAGCATCTTTGAGGCCAATAAAATTAAAGTGGTAAAAGTTACGAAGAAACAGAGAGTGTGATCAGGTTGTTGATCAGCATGATGAAAATATAAGTATTCTACCACAGATGCTTCTGTTCCATTTTCCATTGTGGCTTGGCTTTAGTTTAACAAGGAGGACCAAAGTACACATGTTGGTGACAGGTCAGTTTGTTCTTTCCCCACAGTGGAGAGTGAATGGACCAATTTTTAGGTAAAGGGGGCATGCAGATGGAAGTAGTAACATTTCCTGCTGCATAGTTTACTTCCTTGAAGCCTGTTCCTTCCCCACACATGATTTTTTTCTTCTTCAAATCAGCCCTAACAGCAGAAGTAAACTAAGATAAATTGCTTCATGGAGAAGCTACAAGAAGATAAATGGGCAAAGTTCTATTCTACCATCACCACCACCATCACCATCACCCTCACCCACACTATTTCCACCCTGCCTTTTTTACTCAAGGCAAGTGTAGGTGGCTATCCTGTTCCCCACTTTTTCATCACAACAATCTTGTGACGTAGGTATTAGGAAAGAGTGACTGGCTCAAGGTCTTCTAGAGAGCTTCATGGCACAGTGGAGACTAAGGCCCTTTTCGCACGCAATTTCTTTTGCGAGAGGGCCCCTTGCGTACAACGCACTCCCATTTACGTGACGCTCAAGAGCCAGACGCAGAGCGGACACGCACCTTTTTATTTTTGACTTTAAGCTGAAAATGGTGCGCAGTCGCGCAATGCTCCCAGGGTCCGCGCGCACTTACCTGCTGTGCGGTGCATCGGGAGCCAGGCCGGCCGCGCTCCCTGCCACAGCACTAGCCTACAATTCCCAGGTTGCGCTGCAGTAGGAAGGGGCAGGGTGCTCATGCAACGCTCACGCAACCAGGAAGCACTGCAGAACTCAAGCAGCAGGGAAGCGGCAGCGTTCCTGCTGAGGCTTTTCGCGCGAGACACCCCCCCAGCCATGCAAACGGGTAACGTGCGAAAAGGGCCTCAAACATGGTTCTCCTAAGTCTCAGGCCTCTACCCGCAATGCTTCACTAGCCATTGTCCACATGCCTCTTATTCATTCAGATTCTGACCTTCCACTCTCCAGTGCAGTCAGATAAATATAGTTCTCAGCTTAATTACCTTATAGGAGGCCTCCACACCTTATCTCAGATGGAAATATGTCTTGTTTACCACATTTTTTTTCTTTTTTAAATATTATTAAAATAAATTTTATTAAGTAATTACACATATAACACAAATCATACAACACAGTACTATACAATATAATAACGTACTGTACAATAAAATACAAACATGTTACAGACAAACTACATACATCGCATATTTAAACATCCTACTATCCCCCTCCCCACCTCAACATTGCTGAAACTGATATGCTTTCTTATCTATAACTTCCTTCTAAATCAACAAAGTGTGACAGCTAACCCCTATGATTTAAATATTCAATATCCGAAAAAATTTCCATCATCTTGTTTACCACATTTTAGTATTACTATATTTTGACAAGTCATTTCTACTGCAGTAGGGGACTTGAATACATATTGTACCAAATGGGGCCCTGGTCTTCAGATGCAAAGTCTTGCCCTGATGCCACCAATGTTTTGGAATAGTTTCACTGGAAACTTAATTTCCAGATTTAGTTTTGACAAGAGTAGGGACTAAGGCTCTGGAATGAAAGGGATATTTGGATAGTTAATGAACCTGAATAGAAATCAAAATACATCTGTGAGTTCAGGTTTTGGCAGTACCTCTGTCTTCCTTTGTGGCCTTTGGAAAATCACTAGCAATCTCTCTGAGGTCCCAGATACCTAAGAAAACATCATCAGTAACTTGAGTGGTTTCAGAACTGCTTCTGATTTGCTTCCAGAGGCAATTGTGACTACTTGGCATTTATGGCACCTAAACTTCAGGGACCTTCATTCAGTCCCAGGCAGTGTTTATGTTAGTTTAGGAGTCCTGTACCTATATTCCTTCCAAAAGACCAACAGACATTTTGATTGAGTATTCAGCAATAAAACTGTTTTGTTTCAAAATAATGGCAATTAATGCCCTTTCAGCATATTAAAACTGACCGTATCTGGTCTGGGGTATTTTTCTAGAAGAGGGGCTGCCTTGAAAAGTTATATGTATACAGATTTTCCATATTTGTTGAGGTTTTTTTCCCCCAATTTGAGTGGCGTAATCTTTTGAACTGTGATTGATGCTTAGTGCATCATGCTTATTAACATTACCAGGGACTGCTCCTTATAACATTTAGCAGGGCCTCTCACCTAGAATCATAGAACTGGAAGAGACCACCAGGGTCATCTAGTCCAACCTCCTACCATGCAGGAATACATCATCAAAGCATTCCCAACAGATGGTCATCCAACCTCTGTTTAAAAACCTCCAAAGAAGGAGACTCCACCACATTCTGAGGGATTGCATTCCACTGTTGAACTGCTCTTACTATCAAGAAGTTCTCCCTAATGTTTAGATGAGATCTCTTTTCCTGACATTTGAAGCCATTGCTCTGTGCCCTAGTCTCTAAAACAGCAGAAATCAAGCTTGTTCCATCCTCCATATGACACCCTTTCAAATATTTAAACACAGTTAACATATTGTTTCTTAACCTTCTCTTCTCCAGGCTAAACATACTCAGCTTCCCAAGCCGCTCCTCATAGGGCATGATTTCCAGGTCTTCTACCATTTTGGTTGCCCTCCTCTGGACATGGTCCAGCTTGTCAATATCTTTTCTGAACTGTGGTGCCCAGAACTGGACACAATATTCCAGATGGGGCTGACCAAAGCAGAATAGAGTGGTACTATCATTTCCCTTGACTTCTATTGAGTCCTGTGACATCACAAGGGATTGTTCCTAGGACTCAGGACCTGGGACAGCCCTCCTGACCTAGCAGTCCTAGCAAAAGATGGAGAACCTGCCCTAAAGTTGGTTGGTTGATGATCAGGTTCTAGAACTGGCATGACAAGGCTGTACAGTACACTCAGTGAGTCAGCTCCCTTAGACCGAGAAACAAGTTCAAGAGTACAGAGTCACCTCAGTTGCTCAGCAGAATGGGTGGAAAGTGGTTTCCTAATACGTCTTTGGCAAAGTAATAATAATAACAACAACAACAATATAAAAATAAAAAGGGGGGAGAACAAATCAGGGCCTTATTGACTGCTTAAGCTACCTACTCCAGAAGCAGTACTATGTGTGGTGATTGTATGAGTGGAGCTGCAGAAATCAGGTAGCGGAGTGATGAAGCCTGTTCTGAATGTTTTCATGGTAGAATAAGTAATCTGGAGTTGCTCCTACAGCTCCTGTTCTGATCCTTCTCATGCCTTCCTGTTTACATAACTGGTCACAGCCTCCCATATAATGCCAAATGTATAATGTCCTGTATGGCTACTCTACTCTAAACACACAGTTTTATTCATTAGCCGAGAACCATTTACAAAATACAGTGACATAGCCAACTAACAACCACGAAATACCAAACACAGGTGCAGATACTAAGTATAAACAAAATATTTAAACCAAACAAAAATATATAAGCTAAACATTTCATAGAATCATAGAATCATAGACATTCAGAGTTGGAAGAGACCACACAGGCCATCCAGTCCAACCCCCTGCCATGCAGGAACACCCTCAAATCAATCCTGACAGATGGCCATCAAGCCTCTGCTTAAAAACCTCCAAGGAAGGAGACTCCACTACACTCCGAGGCAGCAGATTCCACTGCTGGACAGCCCTGACTGTCAGGAAGTTCTTCCTGAGGTTCAGGTGGAATCTCCTTTCCTGCAGCTTGAATCCATTGCTCCTTGTCCTGGTCTCTGGAGCAGCAGAAAACAAGTCCCCTCCTTCCTCTACGTGGCATCCCTTCAAATATTTAAACATGGCTATCATGTCCCCTCTTAACCTCCTCTTCTGCAGACTAAACATACCCAGCTCTCTAAGTCTATCCTCATAGGGCATGGCTTCCAGGCCTCTCACCATTTTGGTCGCCCTCCTCTGGACTTGCTCCAGCTTGTCAATATCCTTCTTGAATTGGGGTGCCCAGAACTGGACACAGTATTCAAGATGGGGTCTAACCAAAGCAGAGTAGAGTGGTACCAGTACCTCCCTCGATCTAGACACCATACTCCTGTTGATGCAGCCAAGAATTGCATTGGCTTTCTTGGCTGCCGCATCACACTGCTGACTCATGTTCAGCTTGTGGTCTATGAAGACTCCTAGATCCCTTTCACACGTACTGCTATCCAGCCACGTGTCCCCCATCCTATATTTGTGGATTCCATTATTTCTGCCTAAGTGTAGGACCTTACATTTCTCTCTGTTGAATTTCATTTTGTTCGCCCTGGCCCAGCTCTCCAATCTATCCAGGTCATTTTGAATTTTGATCCTGTCCTCTGGCGTATTAGCAACCCCTCCCAATTTGGTGTCATCTGCAAATTTGATCAGCATGCCCTCTATTCCTTCATCCAAGTCATTGATAAAAATATTGAACAGCACTGGGCCTAGGACAGAACCCTGTGGCACCCCGCTAGTCACTTCTCTCCAGGACGAAAAGCAGCCATTCGTGATCACCCTTTGGGTTTGGTCGGTCAACCAATTACAAATCCAACTAACGGTAGCCCTGTCCAGCCCACATTTTACTAGCTTCGTTGCAAGAATGTCATGGGGAACTTTGTCAAAGGCCTTACTGAAATCGAGATATGCTACATCCACAGCACTCCCTTCATCTATCAAGCTAGTAACTCTATCATAAAAAGAGATAAGATTAGTCTGGCATGACTTATTTTTGAGAAAACCATGTTGACTTCTCGTGATTACCGCGTTGCTTTCTAAATGATTAGAAACTGACTGCTTAATGATCTGCTCCAGGATCTTTCTGGGTACTGATGTCAGGCTGACTGGGCGATAATTATTTGGGTCCTCTTTTTTTCCCTTCTTGAAGATGGGGATAACATTTGCTCTCCTCCAATCTGCTGGAACTTCTCCTGTCCTCCAAGATTTCTCAAAAATTATAGCAAGCGGTTCCGAAATGACCTCTGCCAGCTCTTTTAATATCCTAGGATGCAATTCATCTGGCCCTGGAGACTTGAATTCATCCAATGCGGCCAGGTATTCCTGTACCACCTCTCTACTTATTATGTGCCTCATTTCCTCTGCTTCCTCCCCTGCTCCCCAACCGCCAGGTTGAGTGCTTGTATCCTTCTGGGAAAATACGGAGGCAAAGAAGGTGTTAAGTAGCTCTGCCTTTTCTCTCCCCCCTGTGAGTAATTCGCCATCTTCTCTGCGTAGCGACCCTACTGTCTCCTTCTTTTTCCTTTTGCTGCGGACATATTTAAAAAAAACCTTTTTATTGTTTTTAATGTCTCTGGCTAGCCTAAGCTCGTTCTGTGCTTTAGCCTTTCTGACTTCCTCCCTACATCTCCTAGCTACTTGCTTAAATTCTTCTTTGGTGGTTTCCCCCTTCTTCCATTTCCTATACATGTTTCTCTTAACTCTTAGCTCAGCTGGAGTTTTAACCAACATCAGGACAGTATACATACCAGTAACAGAAGTAGGGTCCCATAATTTATTATCTTCTCCATTTCTTCACCACTTTCACTACGCTGAGTCATTTTGGCAGTCTGTCATATGGAGGCTCAGTCCACTGTTTTTCAATTGACGGAACTGCCGTTAGAAAGCCAGTTCAAATATGAATCTATAGGTCTAGCTTCATCAAAAAGAACACTAGATATCATGTTCCTCAGCCACCGCATTATAGATTTCTGTCTTGGGCTGCTACCAGCACTAAAGAACTATATGTTCCCGGGTTTCCACAATGAATTGCCCACACTGGCATCAGCATTCCTCCAAGGGAATTGTTCTTCATCTACACTACACAGTTAAAGCAGTCTGATACAACTTTAGGTGCCATGGTTCCATCCTATAGCATCCTGGGATTTGTAGTTCTATGATGTATTTAGAATTCCCTCCTGGAACACTCTATAGCACTCTAGAACAGGGAACTAGGCTAGAACTTGGTAGCAGCGAATTCTGAGTCCCTCACCAAACTAGAAGTCCTAAGATTCCATTGGATGGTGGCATGGCAGTTAAAGTGGAACCAAACTGCAACTCCTGTAACTGTTTGTTTGGAACAGAACTGTTTTCCATTTGAGTAGCAAATTATGGGGAGAGCCAGCATTGTGTAGTGGTTTGAGTACTGAACTACAGTCCTGGAGACCAGGGCCATTTCTGCACTACAGTCTTATAGCGGGATGATTCCACTTTCAATCTCCTATGGAATCCTGGGGTTTGCAGTTTCGGGAGGGGCCGGCTGAATGACCTTGGGAGTATCACACACACTCAGCCCCAGAAAACCCCATGATAGATTTGTTTTGGGGTCACCCTAAGTCAGAAACAACTTGAAGACACACCACCACCACCACCATCACAACAACAACAACTTGTTATGGGATTGCCTCTTTGGGTCTACTCAAGCACAATGTATATGATAGGAATCTCTGGAGATACCAGATGTATTTTAACTGTTTCAAAATCCCCTACTTAGAAGGAATTTTTAAAAATTACCAGGGTAATATGATACTTTTTAATTATGTAAAACCCCAATGGAACTTTAGTTATGGAGCAGATTAAAAACACAATTCCTTAACACTCACAGCAAAAGTTATAGATAAAACTCATTGTCCTCAACCCACTTTTCAATACAAGTGGCTTCACATCATCTGGAATATTATTATTATGTATAAAATTGAAAACTTATTCATACCCATATTCAGGCAATCAATACATTTGTTAATGTAAGGTATCACCTTATTTTGTACTGGAACAATGAGCAGACGCCTACTGATGTTAGGTCTTGGGTATTGAGAGTGCTGTAATTTTATTTTATTTTTACTGGTGTCATTTTCTTCATCACTGTATTTCTTTATCTTCCTTTTGGGTATGTTCATAATCTGCATGTACACAGTCTTTCAACGTATTTTTCCTGATTCTTTTGTGATCTGTTCATATGCAAGTTCCTAAAGAGTTTGTCTTCTTGTTTATAAAATTATTCTGACTGTTTTCTTTTACAGAATGAAAAACTGTCTTGAGTGTAGGC
Source organism: Ctenosaura bakeri (assembly GCA_948474755.1). Classification (NCBI taxonomy): domain Eukaryota; kingdom Metazoa; phylum Chordata; class Lepidosauria; order Squamata; family Iguanidae; genus Ctenosaura; species Ctenosaura bakeri. The sequence goes on along the minus strand of CAOLHI010002833.1, from coordinate 36,360 downwards.
AGAAGAATCTAAGAGTTACATCACATCATCTTCTTTGGTATTGCAAAACAACTGGAAATAGACCGTTACAGTTACATTGCAGCCTTTTGGGTCAGTTAAATGCCTTCTAATAGCTGTTGTCTGTGGTGGCTGATGGCTTCCATGCCCATGAGGCCTTGAATATAATCCAGGAACTATCGAAGGTTGTGAATCTATTGGTGAGTAGGATTCAGCACTTTGGACTCAATTTGGACTAAAACCCAAAATGGATTCACCAGCCACTGATGTGGAAGTCACCAATTGCCACTGAGCCTAGTAATTATCAAAGAACAAGGACACTGTCTTTCTCCAAAGACACTATTTGTTCTTAGAAAATTTCCAAAGAAAATATAGTAAGAGTCTTTCTGGAGCAAACCAAGGTGCCAGATCAAAGGTTGGCACTCTGCTCTCATAGTGGCCAAAGAGATACCAAAAGGAAGCCGGCAAAAAGGATGTGACAACAACAGCACACTTCTTGGTGTTTCTCCAAAAGTAGTGCTGACAGGAATGGTCCGTTACTATGGGAGGTATCATACAAGCATTTTGACCAGTAGTCTTATTCTCCATGAGTTTGTCCAGTCCCATTTTAAAACTGTCCAAGTTGGCAGCCATTACTATACCTTGCAGAGGTCAGTTCTACCATTTAACTGGTACTGTGTGAATAAAAACTTTCTTTTATCTTTCTGGAACCTCTCACTATGCTGCTTCATTGGATGACCCCAGGTTCTACTCTCATGAGAGATACAGTAAAAAAAAAAAAAAAGGGAAATATACAGTTGTTCAAATATTGTATTGATCACAGAGGAAATTGTTTCCCTGGATTTTTACCTACTTTTTTTTTCTTTTTGAAAAGGGGCTATTACAGAGATATGTTTTCCCAATTCAGTTTTACTTGCCTGTCAATGTTTATACGTTTATGGGAAGAAAGGGTGGCTGACAAGCAAAGAAATTCCAGAAACTTGGGCAAAGCCCAGAAGTGAGAGCAAATAAAATTTAGAAATGTATTATTGTTCTGCTGTATCTTTAATAAATGTTTCCCTAAAGCAAAATGTAATTAAAATCTAACATAATGCAGTTTCCTTCATTCAGTTCTTCAGTAGGCTTATAAACAAATTCAGTCAGCCTTGTTAAGCAGATGCAGTGTGTGTGTGTGCGTGCGTGCATGCGCACATGCTAAAATGTACCCAAAACACTGAACCAGAGCAGGTGCAAGGCTTTGAAAAAATTACCAATTTGCCTTCTCTTGATGTTGGTGAATTTGTTTTCTTTAAAATACACCACATTGAAAAGCTCCCCCACCAATCTCTCCCTCCCTCTCTCTCTCTCTCTCTTCCTATTCTTTTTTAGAAAGTTCTGGAGGCATTTCAGACCTTGTGTTACTTCCACTATGGCACTCTGGGTGAGGACCCCCAGATATCATTTTGATATCAAACAATTTGGCCTTAGCTTGACCTTTTTTTTCAGCCACCCCACTCCACGTGTTTGCGAGGTTCTCTGGACAAGCACGGACAGAGTGAGGCCGCTAATGGTTTTCACATTCCAGACTCTATTGAGGCCAGCAACTCCAGCCTCGCTCGTAGCTTCAGGGAACTTCCACGTGCAAACTTCACAATAGCTGCGCGGCTCTCAGCAGAGCCAGCCCGGTAAACAAGACATTTACATACTGACCAAACTATTGTCGTCAAGCGTTAAGCTCATCATGCTAAATTCGACCTTTCCAAATCCTTTGTCCAGCGCCAAAACTCCTTTTGTTCTCACCTGGCTTGCCATAGCCGGTAGGCACAAACTCCCCTATAAAAACCCCTCATTTTCAAACGGTCTTCGGACTACTTTGGACTGCCACCTCACCTTGCTGCTGATCGTCTAAGGAAACTCCCCTCAGCCAGCCACGCTGAGCTTTCTTCTTCAGAACCCCATCTATTTCTCCAGGACAACAAGACCAGGTGTCATATTGCCTATCCCTAAGCTCTCCAGTTCTGCTTTCTAGTTAGTTAGCGTGTGTGTGTTGTTTATTTTCTGTTCATTTTTCAATAAACTGTTATTTTTGGTTACTTTTAAACTGGCGTGCCTGTTCCCTGACCTGAAGCCGTAGACATTGGGTTTAAAGATCCTTGCTAAGTTACCCTGCCTCTCGTTAGCCAAGAGAGTGCTCCAGCTAATTTTCCCCAATTGGTATTTTATTTGGCAAGCTGGGTGCCCCTCCCGGGACCCCCCAAACACACAGGGTAACACTTGGAGAAGCAGCTGGGGGGGAGGGCAAAGAAATGAAAATATCATTTCAAATGGAGTGCACCCATCTTTTCCTTTCCCTGAGAGCCCACAGTAGCTGGGTCTTAATGGTCTGAATCACCTCCCCACTCCCTCAGTGGCATAGCTAGAGCTTTTGCTGCCCAAAGGGGTGATCCCTGAGTTTGTTGCCCCTTCAATATAATTGATGTGGCTTTGAAATTGAAACAACAGCACATGGTAGTGGGAATGGCACTAAGGAGGCAGAGAAACAAGCCAGCTTATTAATACTAATGAGGAGGCGGGGAAAAAGTGAACCAGTAGCTGGACACTTTGTCCTTTGCCCCGAGATGGCGGCCGCAATGGTAATGGGAGCCCTCTCGGCTCACCTCAGCAGCTATGTCACCAACAGTAATGGGGAAAATGGTGGGTGTGTCCTCCCTGTGCCCCCTCCAGGCATTCCAGCTTGGTTCGCCCCAGGAGCCATGCACCTCTTGTGGAAGCAACTGTACCAAAAGGGAAAGGCGGGGGGGGGAATGTGGGTAGACTACGGAGGCGGGTTCCATTTGATTTGCAGATGCCATCGTGGTGCCCCCCAAAATGCTGTGTGGGGCGGACTGCCCCTCCTGGCCCCCTTGCTATGCCACTGCACTCCCTCCCTTCCCACTGGTAAGAAACAGCACCAGGGGCTATTCCCAGGCCTTGACAGCTGCTGGGTGGTGGGAGGTTTTTGAGTGGAGTCCAAGGGCAAGAGAATGGCCGCTGTGGGTGTGGATGGGTCAGTTGCCTATGTAGGTTGCTTTGAACTCATTGGAGGGAAGGTAGGATATAAATGTAACTTGGCCAGATAAAAAGACAGATAGAAAATATGCCTGATAGACCACTGGTTCTCAAACTTTTTACCTCTGTGACCTCCTTTACATCAATTCGATGCAGGGTTCACTTTTGGACTTTTATGGGAAAGGACTGTAAGCCCATTTCAGTTGTATTATTGTAAAAAGATTTCTCTGCTCAGGATTTGTTCAGAGGCATCTTGCAAATTTCAAATGTGTATCTTTGGCATCTGGTTTTGGCTGGTGCATCTTGATGTTCTAATAAAAAAAAAATGGGCTTGACAAACCTGAGGTCTGCTCACTGCTGGCCAATAGCACTTTTAAGAATCTTTGCTTGTCTTAAGAACAGCTTTCTGAGGTAACTTGCCTGTCATTTCATTTTTCAGATGGAGTAACAAATTCAAAGAAGAGTGATCTGTGAATCTGTGGCTAATGTAAAAGCTGAATTGAAGGCAAGAGCAAGTCCATCTCCCCTGAACTGCAGTGGATCACAGATGCACAGATGCATACCATGCACAGTATTGTGCATGGTAGCTGGACTAGATGCCTTTGCAGTCTCTTCCAGCCTTGTGATTCTATGGCAAATCACCATTCAGATTGCTGCTTAACCTACATTGCACTGGGCAGCATTGCATATTATGCCTACTAAAGCCTGGAAAAGGTACCCTTTGTATTACAACTCCCATGAGTCCTCATGATCATCTATGTAGGTTGTGGGGCTTTTTATTCTGAGCATTAATCAACCTGGCAGTACAGATGTGAAGCTAAAAATGCCAGTCTGATGAGGAAGGGCTGAATACACACACCTTCTTAATCCATCAGTATGAGGCGAGATGACCGTACCACATTGTAATAGTGACTTGATACCACATTAATTATCATGGGATTTGTAATTCAGTGAGGAACTCATGTTCCTCTCAACTACAGCATTAGTTGAAAATGCTGAAAATCTGACAGTCCTGCCCAAGTGACAAATCCCAGGATTCCAAAGACTGGAGCCATGACAGTTTAAGTGGTATCAAAGTGCTACAGTTGTGCAGTGTGGATATACCTTGAGATAAGCAGGTGATACCATCTGGGGCAGGTGATACCATCAGCAATAAGGTTCAGAACATTTTGTTTTGTTTTTAAAGATGAATCAACACAGGTGCCTCAATTTTCAACTTCATTTTTGGGGGACATAAATATGTGGAACTGACTTGCAAGGATGAAGATGATTAGAAATATTTAAAATCAAAGTGTTGTATCAAGTTGTTTTCTCTCTGCTGACGAAAAGCCCTTGTGAGACCATGTGTGAAAAAAGAGAGAGAATATTGGAATTTAAATCTTGAAGTGAAGACTGCCATTGATTCAAAGTATTTGAAAATACCTATGAAACATTATGATTACTGAAATTACTTTGAATTTCTAGGTAATCGTCTCAAGCAATTATAAAGCCAGCGTAAGATGCTGGTTTGAAATCCAAAGGCAGAAGGATGACATTTCACAGAGTGAATATTGACATTTGTATAAAATGGCAGCTATAAGAGAACTGACAAATCAGAAGTTCAGGACACTTCTCCCTATTCCACCCACTTGGATTACCAACCGCAGATTTTAGTACTGCATGGGATTCCACCAAAATATGGGGCTTTAGGGGAATGAAACACCTCTAAAGGCAAGTACATCATGTGAGAGTATCAGATGTTACCTTAATCTAGAATGAAGTACAGTGTACTTTCTTCTGGGATGAGCTCCGCAGACATGAATGTGAGGTCATATGAAGCATGTTCCCGTTATAATCAATGGATATGATGGGCTGAGGCACGCAAACGTGTCCGTTGACTACAATGGGATGTGACATTCACATTTTTTGTTTTACATAGGAATTCCTGAAATGGAACCCCCACATATACAGAGGGATCACCGTGATTCACTTACAGCAGTATAATTCACCTTCATTCTAGAATGAAGTAATTCGCTTACCGTATTTGCTGGCATATAAGACACACTTTTTTCCTACAAAATATACCCTCTGAAAATGGGTGCATCTTATACACCAGCAAATACGGCAATGCTAAACACATAGGGAAGGGAAAGGGAGTGAAAGGAGTTTTCCCTGCTCAAGCAAAACAGGAAGAGAGGGAGTAATGGAAGCCTTGATCTATAGGAACATAGATAGATGTTTCCACAGTTTCTCCTTACCTCCCCCTCCTCTCCTGTGCATTTTGACTCTGCCAGGAGTTTCTGCCTAAGCAAAACAGGAAGGTGCAGCACTCTTTTCATTCTGCTCCTCTCCTGTTCATTTTGCTTACTAGAGAACCAAAAATTTTTTTTCCTGGAACACCCCTTGAAAAGTGGAGTGCATCTTATATGCTGGTGTGTCTTAATACACCAGCAAATATGGTATACTAACAGCATTATTATCACAGACCTACATCTGCTTAGAAGCTAATCTACCATCACCCATTCTAAAAAGGATTCCAGATTGTTAATACTGATGGCTAGGTAACCAAATGTGACCACTGAAAAACAGGTTTTTTTAATATTGAAAGGGGGATCAGGGTCTCCCTCCACTCTAAAAACAAACCGAAACATGATTTCCTAGTTCTGATACAAGAGGAAAATACAGTTGGCCCTCAGTATCTCCTAGGCTTTGATTCCAAGACCCCCCCACCCCACCCCATGGAAATGAAAATTTGTGGATGCTCAAGTCACATTATGTATAATGGTGTAGTAAAATGCCTTCCCTTATATAAAATGGCAAAATCAAAGTTTGCTTTTTGGACAGATATATATGGAATATTTCCAACCCTTTGTTAGTTGAATCCATCGACACAGAATCCATTGATATGGAGGGCTGACTGTATGCTTTAGCCAGCCCTCAGTGTTTCTGTTACAGGATTTGACAGGAAGCACATGGACACAATACCCATTCTGAGTCTGGTATACCAGGGTAGTTCCTTCCAAACATTTTGGCTTACATAGCATGTCCATAGCCAGCATGTCCAGTTGTTGGTGATTATGGAAGTTATCATCAAAAATATGTGGAGAGTGCTCCAATTATCATATTTAATGTAACCAAGATTGTTACATCAGAGCTGAGTAAGAGTGCAAAACTCATGTGATATGATGTATGTGTGGATTAGCCTAAAAAGGGCCTTCTCTATTGGCATTTTTGTAATGCGTTCAAGCAGCCTTCAGATTTATGACTCAGCTTCAAGAACAGCCCCAATTAAGCATTAAAGAAAAAAGACTAAAGAATTTCAGTCTGTTAAATCTTTGTAGCCCATGTACAAATGAATCACTCTGTTCTTTGCCTCAGGGGTTTGACCATTACAAGGAATGAATGAAGTAATCAGGGGAAGAAGAAAGAAAACCAGGACAAAAACAAAACAGAGACGCTCACCAGTCTAAAAAGGGAAACATGTTTTGCCTTTAAAAAAAAAAGAAGAAGAAATACTGAATCAATTGTTGGAAAATATCAGAAGATGGACCAAACTAAATGGAAGTGGGTCAACTCAAGTTTCCTGCCTTTCCTTCCACTTTATTGTCATATAGATATATAGATATATAGATATATAGATATACAGATATAGAGACCATTTCCACACTACACTGTTATAGTACTATTATTCCACTTTCAATATCCTATGGAATCCTGGTGTTTGTAGTTTAGGGAAGGGCATTTAGAATTCTCAACCAGAGAGTTCTTTGACCTCCCTAAACTACAAACCCCAGAATTCCACAGGATGTTGAAAGTGCAATAAGAGCACTATAACAGTGTAGTGCAGAAATGGTCTTACATACATTCTGTTGCCAATCCTAACTTGAATAAATTCACTGGTTCAGTGGGATCTGTGTGTTGACTCAGCAGTTAACAATTGATAGAATGGGTATATTTTGATGATACTAAACCAACAAGATGCCAGTCATGTATACATGCATCCATACATATATTTGCACACATGTAACACTCCAAATATCTATCACTCTGTCATCTTCATGAAGTCTTTTGGGTAGCTTCTCTCAAGGACAAGGATGGAAAACATCTGACCCTCAAGATGTTGTGGGGCTTCCAGTCCCACAATCCTTTACCATTGGAAATGCTGGGGTGGAGGTCAGTAAGCTGTTGGTGCAAAGCACTATCGATTGCAGGGCTCCTTATTTAACTTAAAGATTGATATCTTCAATATATTGTGGAGCTCTCTAAGTAAAAGTAAAGTAAAAGACATCTTCTAGATCCAGTTCCTGAAATGTGTGGATTTTTTCCCACCAACTCATTGTGTTGTAAGCAAGCAAGGTGAACCTATGTAGATTTTTGTGTGTGAGAGAGAGTATTGTAAGAAGCAATTCCTTTTCAGTTTGAGAAGTTCACGTTTGTAACTTTGGGGTGCCTGTCTGTCTTTGTACAAAAAGGAAATAGCTGGAATTTATAGAAGCAGATTCTTTCTCCCCTATCTCCCCCATCCCCCATCTAATTTGGCAGTCATTCCTGCATTTACTAAATTGTGGTCTAAACACCTCGATTTGTTTTTCAAGAACTTGTGGAAGAAGTTGGGCAATTCCTGTGATCCAAGTACTTAGCAGATAAAAGGACTACTGTTTGGAGAGAGAGAAAATTTGAGACTTTAGAAGCTATTGATATATGGCACCTACCTCCTTCACTTCTAGCAGCTACTTGATGCAGAACTAGGTAAGATACCAACGAAGAATTAGCATTAGTTTTTGTTTTATTTATCTGGTGTAGATAGTAAACTTCTTCACTCACTGAACAGAACAGAAGCAATTGCCATATCTGTGCATTCAAGAGAAGCTGTAAAAACAAACAACATAAGAGGCACTGGTAGAATCATTTTTGAGTACCATGTAATATTTATAACTAAATATTCTGTTGTGGCTATATCTATGATTCAGAAAAAAAGACAGAATATTTAGACTTATATTCAATTTACAAAATCAATGCCACATAAATACACCTAAATAGGCAACTATTTTAAATAATATTTGCCTGATCTATTTAGTTTCTTGGACTTGTACACAGAGATTGGATAAGGTTTTTTTGGACTATCAGAAGAAATTCTGAGAGCTGTAGTCCAAAAGAGTAACTTTTCCAAGGTTAGCTGGAGAACTTGGAATTTGTTCTGTCTTTAAATATTTCAGGCCATGTATTCTAGGGCACTGGGCGGTCATTTAATAGCTGATCCATTTAGAACTGAAATTAGATGTTCTCAGTTTCATAACTTATGCCTTGGTATTAGCTCATTTTTAAGGTAACCATAGTTAAGATGAACTAGAGTTAGTCAAGATCAGGAGGCAAATGTTTCTAAATTCCTCCTTGCTGCTATGGTAAAGTGGGGGGAGGACATGAATCTGAGGAACGCTTTAATTCTTCCTAGTAATTTAAACCTGTGACTAGCAAAGGTTGGGGAACTTCTACATACAAGCTACATAGACCTGGTTGCGGGGAGGGGTCCAATTTGCCCAACAGCTTCTCTCCATGTATGTCCTCGTTTTCATCTGTGAAAAGTTGGAAGGCATGCAAGTTTGGCTGTTCTCCCTCACCCCTAGACTGCAAAATCTCTTATTCGGATGAGCAGTTGATAGAAGACAAGACAAGGGATTTTTTCCCCAGCTGAAAAACAGGATTCTTCCTCTTCCCTACTAACTGGCATTTAGGCTTTTAGAAACAAGCACTGCCACCACCAGCCTCTGCTCTTGTCCTCCCTCTGCTTAAAGCTCATTAATTTGCATAGCTAATAACTCCTTTCCAGCTATTGAAAAATGCACATGAAATTCAGAATAACAGAAACCAAATGCAAACACTCACACAAACATTAAGCTGCTTATGATATAATTAAATTAGACGCTGCTGCACTTTATCTTCCAAATTTCAAATTACGAGGATCAAATTGCTAGGTACATTTTTCACGTTGAGGTTCTGAAAAGTTTATTTTGACCTGGCAAATGATTTTAAAACTGAGGAAAAGCAGGTCAGTTGGTAGTGCTGGTGTGTGGAGGGGGGAGGACAAGAGGAAGTGTGCACCGAGCTTGTTATCTGTGTGACTCCAGCACACAAAGAGCTGGTGTGAATTTCAAGACCCGGGCCTGCATTAGATCAGGTCAACTGTAGAAATGAGGAATGACATGGTTTACCCCAGTGGTCTTTGCTAAGGAGCATATCTTTGGAACTGCTGTATCGGATTCTCATAACCTGTTGGCTCCACTCAAGTCACATGTGTCATTGAGTTAGGAAGGAAGGAAGAAACTTATTAGTTAGCTCTTTCCTCTTTTCTCTCGTGACATATGGCCTTTAAAGCAATACATACACAAAACAGCCACTGCTGTTGATATTCTTCAAGTCACCACCGCCTAAAGGGACGTCCTTTCCTTTTGCATCCCAGCGAGTGAAGAGCTTCTTTTTAAGTTTATACATTCATTGATTTAAAGCCTCCTCTAAGCTGATTGATAGATTGCCACCATTTAACTTCTCGGTCAGCAGAACATAAGTTATCTCTCCTCACAATCCTCCCCTTCTGCCCCTTGTATACCTTCCCCCTTCCACCTCCCCCTTTGTTTTAAAAACTGGACTTTCAGGGAAGGAGACAAGCATGAGAAATAATGTTTTTTTTCCCCTGAAAAGGCAGTGATTGTCACTGAAACTGATATGTCTGTCCGATAACACAAACTGTCATTGCCTCACATGGAACATGCACTCCGGGGAGTTGGAAAAACAAAGGGATCCTTAGAGAGGAACTTTGAGCCATGCGCCTCCCCTGATCCTTGTGGCACCAGTCAGAACCCACAAGCCATTTTTCTCAGATGCCACTTGAACTGATAAATGGGGGAAGTATGAAAAGTTTCCATTTAGGAGAAGGGCTTCAACCAAATGAGTCATCCGAGGAACTGAGCTGTAGCCCTCTGTCTTCTCTTTTATATACACATCATTTTGCTAAAAATCCATGAAAGGCAGGGTGAACAGATTACCTTTTCAAATAACAGTCTGATATCATTCATATTTTTTTTCCAACTGTATTTTAAATCAATAGATAATCGGGTCCATATGGATTTGAGGATGCTAGACTAAATCCTCTACAGATATTAAGTATTCTTGGTCAGAGCCAGGAGAATTTACTTTTTGGACTACATCCCTAGAATCCTGCAAAGCTAACTGAGAGGGTCTGGAAGTTGTGTTCAAAAAAGTAACTTTTACTGAGCTCTGGTCTTGACATCAGTATGAAGTAGTTCAGTGAGGACCAAGTATAAAATCTGAGATGGGACTGAAATGAAATGACTGAATGAAATGAATAAATCTCCAGTTCGAAATTGTCCCCAAAGCTGGTATGATCCCAGGCTCAATACTAGTCATTTTTATTGCTAAGACAGAACAGGAAATGGCAGTCTTCCATACACACGTTCACACACATACACACACATACTTATCCAGTTAAGTGAAGATGTACCACAGTACCCACAAAGCCAGCCAAGTTATTTTGGCACCTGAGGCAGAAAAGTTACACTAACATAGCCATGTTTAAATATTTGAAGGGATGCCATGTAGAAGAAGGAGAGGGCTTGTTTTCTGCTGCTCCAGAGACCAGGACAAGGAGCAATGGATTCAAGCTGCAGGAAAGGAAATTCCACCTGAACCTCAGGAAGAACTTCCTGACAGCCAGGGCTGTCCGGCAGTGGAATATGCTGCCTCAGAGTGTGGTGGAGTCTCCTTCTTTGGAGGTTTTTAAGCAGAGGCTGGATGGCCATCTGTCGGGATTGCTTTGAGGGTGTTCCTGCATGGCAGGGGGTTGGACTGGATGGCCTGTGTGGTCTCTTCCAACTCTACATTTCTATGATTCTATGATTCTAAAACTTCTCACCGTCCGGGCAGCAATAAAATGCAATAATAACAAATAATTACAAATTTGCTGTTGTTTCATGACACCAGAAACCTGCTGTCTGAGGCAGTCTCATCTCTCTTTGCCTAACAATAGGACTGGCCATGTAAGAGTCTGACGGGGAACCTTGAGTCAAGATGATAGAGATAGCTGTCTTTTCACCCCACTTGAGATGTTTGGAGACTTCAGTTAAAAGAAAGGCATGAGAGAAATGGTTAAGCATCTCCAGTGGCACCATTGCTCCAGTCAGTCCAGTTAAAATCTCTCTCATTCTCTGTCTCTATCTCTTCTAGGCCATTTCCACACTACACTGCTATAGTGCTATTATTCCACTTTCAACATACTATGGAATCCTGGGGTTTGTAGTTTACTGAGGCCAAAGAGCTCTCTGGCTGAGAATTCTAAAGGCCCCTCCCTAAACTGCAAACCCCAGGATTACACAGCATGTTGAAAGTGGAATAATAGCACTATAACAGTGTAGTATGGAAATGGCTCTCAATCTCTCTCTTTCTCTCTTACACACATACACACACAGATACCCTTCCATGACTGCTTTTAAAGCAAAGTTGCATTTATTGATTTATTGATTTATTTCCTAATTTGAAATATTTATGTTCCACCTTATATCATGGGATGCTGGAGCAGCATACAATAAAATGAATTCTAATACATTTAAAACAGTAGAAATAACTTAAACAGAACAAAAGGCTTGTAAACAATCTGTTAAGTTAAAACACCACCATTTAAAATCAGCTAAACCCATACAGAGAAATAAACATATGTAAGAAAACAGCTACTAAATGCACGCAGTTATTGCATTCTGTCTCAAGCTATACTTTTAGGTGTGACAGATCTTTGTATTTCTATTCATTTGATTCACAATTTCATTCTACTTCTGCACTGATCTGTCACGTTTAAAAAAAAAAAACTTTCAAAATGCATATTGAAATGTGGTGTTTTTTCTCAAAATAGGTATCCAGATGTGTGTTTTGCTACATTTTGACTACCAAAAGCTGAGTTGCAACATTACAAGAAATATGGAATCTGGTAGACAGCAGAGATCTGCATGAAGGTAAGCAAGGGCCAGGTAATTTCAAACTGGAATCTGCAAAGATCAAACTCCTCAAGGATACCTCTATATTTCCAACATGCTTGTTCAGTACTGAACAATTTGCCCAGACCTAGTTTAGTAAAGTTTCCAGTCTGAAGAATTCTCCTATGTGTTAGTTTCTGAAGGATGGCGGTTTGCATTGGACCACTGAGTGCAGGGCAGAAGTTAGAAAAGCTGTGACTATGCAGGCTGGGGGATTCTAGGACTTACAGCACAAAAAGTACCTTTTCCAAACTCTGCCTGAGGGATGTACAGTGTAATCAAACACTATGAATGTTCACTTAGAAGGCAGTTGCACAAGTTTACCATGGTTTACTCAGAGGCTATGTGCATAGAATAATATCCTAAGTCTCTTTGTCTTAGACTATTTCCACACTACACTGTTATAGTGCTATTATTCCACTTTCAACATCCTGTGAAATTCTGGAATTTGTAGTTTACTGAGGCCAAAGAGCTCTTTGCCTGAGAATTCTACATGCCCCTCCCTAAACTGCAAACCCCAGGATCCCAGAGGATGTTGGAAGTAGAATAATAGCACTATAACAGTGTAGTGTGGAAATGGCCAATGTCTGCAGGAACACAGCTAGATCCCAAACAACTAGATGTATCTTCATGCATCTTTCTTGGACTCAGACAGAGCAGGTAGGTAGCTGACCCCAATAATATAATGTTATGAAGACTGAAAGGTAATAGTAACTTATTTTCATTTTCAATCTTGTTCCTGATTAGAACTCTGTACCAACTGCACAAAAATCCCTATTCCCTACTGCACATTTTATTTTCATCCTGCAGGGCCATCGCTTGAGCATCCAATCCCATTTGATCTTCTCCACAATTCATTATTGGTCCTGCTTGGTGCAGAGCAGAAAATGAATCTGTCACCCAAAGAACAAAGGAAAAAATCAGCAAAACATATAATGTGTACATTAAATCTTACATTTTTTCCTTTCCAGTCATCATTCCTTTGTATAAAAAGGTAAGCTAACTAGATAGATAAACACACAGGTGCGCACATGCACACGAACACAAACACGCACACACACACGTGCACACACACACACACACGCACAGGGAGGGAGACTGTCTTTTATTAGTACAAAGACATCTACAACTGAAAAATAATCTTTCACAGATCAACCTCTTTATAATTCCCTCCCAAGTCAGCTAATTGTTTGCATTATTTCATAGAGAAATAAAGAGAAAAATATGTTTGCCTGATTTACATTAGGAGATTTGGAGTTTTTAAAAGCTGTTATCAGCACCCACTACATTCATATTTTAATCAACATTTTCTACTCCTCGTAGCCAATTGCTTTCTTTCACATGCAGCTCTCAAAAAGACACTCCAGGCAGGCTATACAGCATAGCCATTGAGATCTGATTTAGATATATATACACGCAGTGTGTTGGTGAGAGTATGTTCTTTATTAAGGATAATAATATTCAACATGGAACTTAAGGGGATGTTTGATTTCAGTCAAATCAATCTCAGGCTATCTCTCTGATGGCTGTGTGACATTTCCCAAAAGGAAATTGGGGAGAAACTCAAACAGGAGTGATCTCAGATTAAGAAACAAGGCAGACTTCTCAAAGGCTCTTGGCCCACAGAATAAGATGACAGCAAGCAGAGTTCCCCCCAGGCACTCCTGCAAGATGCCGTCTCCCCTGCCTGCCTTTATGCCAGCCATCTGGGTTCATTTAAGGGCTCTGCCTCCATGGGTGTGTTTTAGGTGGTGGCGGTGAATGAAGAATCAGGGGGAGAGGAATCCAACCTCTCACGTTTCAGGATTGAGTGTGGGCTGGAGTGCAAGCTAAGCCCTTCTGCCTGGACCTTCTCAAAGGAGGCAACCTCATCTGCTGGTCCCTCCAGAGGAGCAATTTGACTAACAACAGCTGCAGGGAGTATGTTTAGTGTATTCTTGATTCAATGTGAAAGATGTTAAAAAGGAAATTTCAGAAGCTCTATTGTTCAGCAGGGAACAGAGGATCAGGGAAGAGAAGGGGGAGGTGGGAAGGGACTGGGAAACATCCATGAAATTAGCCCCCAATCATTGCTGATCCCAAGCGTTTTCTGACGAGCTGTCCATCTCCTCTCGTGACTGAACAATCTTTTCCCAAGGCTGGTGTAATACAGATCAACCAGTAGCTCATCCAAAAGAATAACATACAGAAAATTCTACTTCCATTTTTTTTCTTTGGGAATGGGAAAATGGTGGCAGGAGGGGAGAATGGATGTGGAGGCACTACATCTGTTTTGATTTAGTCTCCACTGATTTGGGTGGGAGTGCAATTTGGTAATTTTAAAAAAAATTGCTATCCAACAAGTGTGGAGCAGCATAGGAAGGAAGCTTATTCCAGAAACCACCTTGCATCAACCTTGTAACCTCACCTAGACCCACACTCCTTCTTTCCAGCTTTTGGTAGATTTTGTGGCTCAATATCTGTTTCTTTCCCCAAAGAGATGGTAGAGTCTTCTTTAGGCGCATTTATACATTTTCTTCAGTGACTACGAAGCACATACTGTCATGCCCTTTCCCTAGGACTCAGACTCCCAGGACCCAGACAGGTCCCTTCCCAGCAGTCACACCCCAGAAACATGAAAAGGCAGTATTTATGGCACCCAGTGCAGGAATAAAGAGAATGTCCAGGCCTCTGCCAGTGCTTATATGGGAAGAGCTCATTAATTAGGACACAGCTGGCCTGGAGGCTAAGGCTATATAATCAGACCTCAACAACAGAGGGTTGCTAGAATTTACTGATACTGTTGGTGGTGACAGCTGTGGTGATTCTTGCTTTCTCTGCCTTTGGACCTTGGACCTTGGCATTTTGCTCAGATTATTGGTTTTGCTTTTGGACTATTACCTTTCTGGACAGTTGTTGTGTTTTTTGGAGAACTTACTTCGGCCCTGAGGCTGTTTTGTGGAGCTGCTATTATCTAGTACATTAGGCAGCTGAGGAGCCTTGGTGGGCTACCAAGTCCAGGGCACATACACAGCAATCCTCCTCAACATTTTCTCCTCATAACAACCCTGTGAAGCAAGCCAAACTAAAAGAGACACACACAGACAGAGAGAAAGTGTGTGTGTGTGAGAGAGAGAGAGAGAGAGAGAGACTGGTGAGAGATCACCCATGGCTCAGTTAGTACCAGAACCTGGATCCCTCAAGTCCCAGTGCTACATTTTAACCATTACATCACATACTGGCTTGGTTCTTCTTCCCTCTCCCATATTTTCCCTCTTTCTTTGCATTCTGGAGACTGAAGTCATTTCCTGTTATAGTGCTATTATTCCACTTTCAACATCCTGTGAAAGTTTGTAGATTACTGAGGCCAAAGAGATCTCTGGCAGAGAATTCTAAAGGCCCCTCCCTAAACTGCACATATGTGCTGTTCTTTTGTGATTTTAACAGAGCCCAAAACAGGCCTACAGATCATTCACAGGCTGAAATGTGTTGGGCTTTTTTAGAAAACAAAGGCACTAACTAATATTCTAGAGCAGTAACTTAGTTAACTCTGGACTTACTGGGCAGCAACCTCTGTGAGTGAAAAGGATCTGTTCTCCTGTCAATCAGGATGCAGCAAACTGACGTTTCCACCCCCCTCTCATGAATGATCCTTGGTGAGTCACTCAGAAGCAAGATCCCTTTTGCAATTTCTCCTCCTGCCAAAGATGGCATGCGGGAAGGAAGTGGAAAAGACAATTTGATGAGCTCTGATCGACAGGAGAACAAAGCTCTCTCACTTGCACTGGCTGCTGCCTGGTAATTCAAGATTGGGGAACTTTTATGATTTTTCCAACACCATTGAATACATAGGAATAACAAATACAAATCAGTTGCAAATGCATTAACACTAGGCTGTGCATACATAACTGAGATTGTCAACTCTGTCCCATCTGTTTAGCCTCTTAAGATGTGTCTCCTTTTTCATTTGTGAAGTTCATTGGATGTTTTCCAGTTTTTGGTTTTTAAAAAGCAGATGAACACATTTCCCAGATCCACACACATCTGGAGAAGTCCCATGTAACACAGGAGGGTTAATTTCTATAGGATCAAAATTTAGACTACAGTTCCTAGAACCCCCACAACCAGCATGGTCAGTGGCTATGCTGTCTAGGGGATGCTGGGAGTTGTTTTCCAAAAAATACTAGTTTTCCCAAACTCTCTACAGGATTGCCTTTTAGTCTCCATGCTGGATTATTCTGAAAAACTAGCTGAGTCCAGTTAGAGGAAGAGGGATGCTCCTTCTTTTGTAAACAGCCACGATGGGGCTCCGTCTTCCAACTTAACTGAAATGCCATAAAGGCTTCTCAGAGGAATCTAAC
Source organism: Ctenosaura bakeri (assembly GCA_948474755.1). NCBI lineage: Eukaryota > Metazoa > Chordata > Lepidosauria > Squamata > Iguanidae > Ctenosaura > Ctenosaura bakeri. The sequence goes on along the minus strand of CAOLHI010002833.1, from coordinate 19,979 downwards.
CCCATCAGATTGTTTCCTGCTCATAATCAGCAGTATTATTTATTCATTGGCTCCCAGCAGAGGAGGATCAAAGACAGATGAAGCAAGTAAGTAAATGCTCTACTGGGGAAATGCATTAGCTCCATGCTTATGTCTGCTTATTGCATGCATGAGTGAAAAGTAAAACCTTGTGGAACATAGCATAGTCTCCTTAGCTGAATTCAGAAGAGTAGAGATTTAACCAACTGTGCAATGGTATATAGAGGAAGCTAAGCAGAAAGATGATTGTATTGCAGGGGATCTGCTTTCCCTGTGTAATTATATGAGGCATCTTCTGGAGAAAAAGGAGTTAATTGCACTATATTGCTTGCAAGACCACAAGAGACAAAAATGCCTGAATTGTTCCTGAGTTACAGAACACATACAACCGTTTGACACATTGATCTGAAATTCTCAGCATACCTCTTGCATGAGTACAAAGTGATTATATGCACATGTATGAATAGTACTATGTAAAGTAGCCACTAAAGCATCACCAAAAAAGGAAACATAAGATAATGCTCATTTGAATGAAATTTACGTACAGTGATTTATAGGTGTAGATGCAAATCCTGAAATAATCAGTATAATTTGGAAAGAGAGAAAGAAAGAAAGAAAGAAAGCAAGCAAGCAAGCAAGCAAGCAAGCAAGCAAGCAAGCAGGAAAGAAAGCAGGAAAGAAAGAAAGAAACGTATATGCCTCCTCAGCCTGTCGTCCAGGTGGCAATGTGCTGATGGGACTGCTTGCAGTGGCAGAGCTTGGAGTGCATGGAGAGGAGGTGGGAGGGGGCATGGCTACAGTGCATGGGGCAGGGCTACAGAACATGGGGGCGGGCTATGACAGATGGGGCGTGGCTACGGCACATAGGAAAGAGCAAGCAAGGAGCCAAGATGCCCCCCAAAAAATTGCTATCATCTCCCCATTCCTACATGACTGCCTGCTTGCCTCCATTCTTATAGTCCACATTTTTCATAGTGTTCTTGCTCTTTAAACCACAGAGGTACCAGATGATGAGCAGCCCTTCAAACAGAGGATACCTTAAAAAAGAGAATGATTAAACTGAACTGATCAGCTTGGCATACTAGAATGACACATACTAGACTCAGTAGAAATCGTTAACTCAGTTCCCCAATATAGTTGAAACTCTTCTATCCAGGGCTGGACAAAGACCTTCCAGACATTGTTGGAATCAACTCCCAGCATTATTCACCACTGGCTATGTTGTCTGATAGGATTTACAGTCAACAGTATGAGAAGGGTTGTATGATTACCCTAACTGCTCAAGAATTGAAATATGAAAAGAAGAAATCCTAGTAAACATAGAATTATAGAGTTGGAAGAGACCACAAGGGCCATCCAGTCCAGCCCCCTAGCATGCAGGAATCCATCAAAGCACTCCCAACAGATGGCCATCCAGCCTCTGCTTAAAAACTTCTAAAGAAGGAGACTCCATCACACTCTGAGGCAGCATATTCCACTGCCAGACAGCTCTGACCATCAGGAAGTTTTTTCTGAGGTTCAGGTGGAATCTCCTTTCCTGCAGCTTGAATCCACTGCTTCTTGTCCTAGTCTCTGGAGCAGCAGAAAACAAGCTCCCTCCCTCCTTGACATGACATCCCTTCAAATATCTAAACATGGCTATCATGTCCCCTCTTAACCTTCTCTTCTGCAGACTAAACATCCCCAGCTCCCTAAGCTACTGCTCATAGGGCATGGCTTCCAGACCCTTCACCATTTTGGTCACCCTCTTCTGGACACATTCCAGCTTGTCAATATCCTTCTTGAAATGAGGTGCCCAGAACTGGACACAGTATTCCAGATGAGGTCCAGCCAACATTTCTCTTCAGTTCTCTCAACCAAGGACCATAGAATCACAGAGTTCTAGAGTTGGAAGGAACCACAAAAACCATCAAAATCCCTGCCATGTAGGTATACACAGGTCATCCAGACTTTCTTTAAAGACATCCAGAGAGCACGAGGCAGTTCATTCCTTAGTGGAATCACCCTTAAAATAATAATGCTATAACTATCTAATGTGAAAGGTCTCCAGGTCTCCATCTTCATATTGTACTAGGAGAGCCCACCAACTCTGCCATGGAATGTACCTTGTCTGAACATGTAGACCAACTCATGGAGATGGTCTTATTTAGTGTCACTTTTCTCCAGTCTGTACAGAAGTCCCTCTGCTGAACACCCATAACACTCCCCCATGGTAGTCATTACAGTGTTCCAATTGTCAGGAGAAGCTTTCTTTGAACAGAACTCTGTCACCATTGTCAACAAATGATGAATTGTTGTGTACCAGCCCAACCAAAAGGAAAGTCATGAGATGTCATCTCCTTTCAGGTGAATCCCTTTCCAGAAAGGACAGTGTTTTAAAAGAAAGGATATTACTCTGGGGAAGTTGTATTTCCAAAGGCTGCTAGCAGGATGTAGTAACTGACAGATCTTGTCCAACCAGAAAAATTCTTATGAATAACTGCTAAAGCTACACCCTCTTCAGAAAAGCTTAGTTAGTTTTCATTTACAAATAGGTGATGCAGCATGTATGTATGTGTATATTTTATGATGATGTGAACCCTCCAACTGTTCTTAGACTTCAACTCCCATAACTCCTTGCCTTTGGCTGGGAACAGCCAAGGGTTTACATGTTGGGTAAGTTGGTGTAACATTGTTTGCTGAGCCTTGAAAATGGGGTGAAGTATGCACTTAAATAACTCAATATGCACAAATTTAATGTCTGAAAATTACATGATCTTGGGGGGGGGTTGTGTGACACCCCTCAAGAGTGACAGGGATGTTAGTGAAGATATATTTTGAGGATCTTCTCAGCACAAGAAAGCTGGGTTTATAATAACCTTGAATACCATCCAGACCAATAAATCAGCCTATGTAATAACTCACCTGGGAGAACATGTCATAAAGAGTGAAGGGAGGAAGTAAATTGAGATTTCCATAAGTCATCACTAAAGGTTGTTAACATGGCAAGGTCTCATTATTCAAGCCTGACAGAGGTTTGGTATCCACCCAGAGGCCACCAAGGAAGAAGCGATTTTATTTTAATGACTCGAACCAGGTTTCCATGTTCACATGGACAATAAGAGAATCTTGGTTGCATTTAGCCCAAAGCCCATTGTAATCTGATACAAAGGATTAAAAAAAGAATCTATAATAAGACAGGATAATAAATAAATCTGAGTTTAAAATGCTTTGTAGCAAATTGTTTGTATAGCACACATAGAAACAACTCTTTATAATTAATTATTTTAAGTATTATTAGTTAATAGTCATTATTATTATTATTATTATTATTATTATTTTAATCAATAATTTGATAACTTAATAATTTGATTGTTTTAATTATTTTAAAATCACTAATAAATCACCAATAATATCAGTATATAATTTTCTTGGAGCTGCAATAAATAATGCTACTCTACAGGTGCTATTGAGAGCCAACATGATAGTCTGGAGACCAGAGTTCAATAGTGGGCCATGGAAACCCACTAGCTGACCTTGGGTGTATCACGCACTCTTAGCCCCAGAAACCCCCGTTACAGATATACCATAGGGTTGCATAAGTTGAAAAGTTGACTTGAAGGCACATAACAACACAGGTGATATTAGGTTGGCATCAGGTTGGAAGCCCCAGTACACTTTATAAGACATACCGGTAGGTTTGTTGTTTGCTGTGTGTCTTCAAGTCAGCTTCAGTATATGACAACCCTATCATAGGGTTTCCATGGTAGAGTTTATTTGGAGGAAGTTTGCCATTGCCTTCCTTATTCTCTTTCTTGTTTGTTCTAAATGAGCCTATGACTCAGGAGTTTATTTTATAGTAGTTAGGCAGTGAAACTTCCCTTATCCTCTCGGCGCTCACCCATTATAGTCCTAGTTTTTTAGGTAATGGGTTAATTTTTATTTCAGTCTGTGTTTGTATAATATGCTCATTCTGTCTTCACTTTTTCCTCTTGTGCATGTCTGCACTGTCTCTATGTTTCATTTGCACACACAGAGTAAATCTTAGTGCCCAAGTAGCACACATCCATCAACAAAACTATCAGGCTATACAAAAACAACACACACATGAGCAAACTTCAAACACATTAAAACAAATTTTAAGGTGAATGTACCCAAATTTGGCCAAATGAATCTCCTCTGAAGGGCCACACCTCTAAATGTCATGCATGCATAAGAAAAGAAAGTTTTGCTTTCCCCAAAGGAGGGGCTAAAAATTGGTTTGCACTTGGGTCCAAACTGGTCCAAACTGCCCTGAATTCAGTTGGGGGTGCCTTTACATAGACCTGTTTCCCTCCCCCATAAAGTAAAGAATTCCCTCCCTCTTTTTTAAAATAATATACCAATTTCCTTTTCCAATTTCTCTTGGTGTTCATTTCATATCTCTTCCTAAAGGAACCTCTTGTCAAGAACCCTTGTGTCTAATGATGAGGGATGATAAGAACATGCCCTCGGTGAAGCATAATTGAAAATGAAGTTAGGCAACTATTGCTTCCGCCTTAAGCAGGCTTGCCTCTTGATATATTGTAACCGGAATTTGCTTAGAGGTGTTTGGGTTTTTTGTTTTGTTCTTTGCACATTAAGGAAGTTGGCACGCATGTACGATTAGGTTTTAAAACCTAAATGCATTCAGTCTCCTTTACAGCACAGTGCTTTTTGATGGAAAGCCCTAATCCTTTAACTCATGCTGTTACTCATCTGGTTGGTCATAGAGTAAAATGACTGTCCGTGCTGGTACAGCTGCATGTTTACAACTGTTCTTAAGGGGCTTTTAAAAGATTGCCCTAAATAGGAAACAAAAGACTTACAGTGTGTTGTTTATCTTTCAGTGTGAAAAAATGAGTCAAAACTCCATTCAGTAGTCACTCCGGGTGTAGAATGTGAGGCAGTGAAATCCAAGCTTGGAAAGGTTACTTTTTTTGGTGGCCATGATGGTTGGGGGACGTCTAGAAGTTGCAGTTCCCCCCCCAAAAAATTTCCCCAAGTTCTGGATGAAACTATGAGTGTGGTTTAGTAGTTTGAGTGTTGGACCAAGACCCTGGAAGACTGTGGTTCAAATTCCTGTTTAGCCATGGAAACTCACTGGGTAACCTTGGGGCAAGTCACACTCTCTCAGCCTCAGAGGAAGACAATGGCAAACTCCCTCTGAACAAACCGTGCCAAGAAAACCGTGTGATAAGGTTGCCATAATTAAGAGTCAATTTGAACATACATAACAACAGCAACCGACACAGCCTGCTCCCAGAATAACCTGTTATTGTTCAGGCTCCTTCTTTCTCCTTCATAGAATATACCAAAGAGTATTTATCTATCTATTTATCTATCTCCTTATCTATCTCCTTGTATACGATGTTAGAAAGCTTACAAACAATTAAAAATGGGGTACATCTAAAAATTACTTGTACACCACGTATGCCCCAAGGCTAAGAAATTTTGGAAGGGAATTTACAGTGAAATTAAAAAAAATTGTAAAGTTAATTTTGAAATGGTACCAGAATTTTACTTACTGAATATATTAGATCAGAACTGGGAGATTAGAAAACAACAGAAGATATTATTGTATTTGATTACAGCAGCACAGTTGACCTGTGCATAACATTGGAAAGATAAAACAGATATTCAATTAGATTAATGGAAATTTAAAATGTTAGACATGGTAGAGACTGAAAAATTAGCATACTCCCTTAAGAATAAAATGGTTCAGAAATCTGAAAGAGAATGGGAAAGGGTAATGCTTTGGTTAAACATGTAAATGTTTGTGGATCAAGTATATCGGGGTATTTGACACAGATTATGTATAAGGGAGAAGGATTCAACTAGATAATAATTTTTGATATACAGAAGCGGCGGGGGGACAGAAGGATTATAATAATGATATATATGTGTGTGTGTGTTTACATATGCTTTCAGGTATTTTGAAAATTAATAAAAATTACTTAAAAATAAAAATTACTTGTACAAAAATTTAAAAAACAAACAAATAAGTTAAAAACACAAAGTTACAACAATATAAAACACAATTTAAAAACAGTTTTAAAAAGATAAAAGCACAACCCCACTGAAAGCCCATTCTGCTATATGAATTATATCCAAAAGCCTGCCTGAAAGAAAAAGTTCTTTGCTAGCTGGCAGAAGGAGAGGAGAGAGGGGGCCAGCCGATCTTTCTGTGTGAGACAGTTTCACAACCTGGGAGTGGCCATGAAGAAGGCTGCCTCCCATGTCCTCACCAAATGTTCCTGTAATGATGGTGGAACCAAAAGAAAGACTTCCCCTAAAAATCCTAAAACTTGGGCAGGCTCATACAAGGAAATACATTCTTTCAGACAGTGTGGTCATCTTCATCTTGTAAAGTTCCCAGATTTTCCCACTGAGTCTTCTTTTTTCTGACTGGAAAAAAAAAATACCCTTCAAGTTGAAAAGACAGAATAGCTGTACAGAGCCCTCTGACTGATAGCACCCAGAGCTTCCCAATGGAAAACTTTCCTCCTTTCAAATACATTCTGCAAGAAGTCTGGCAATTGCTCTGTTGTTGCTCTAAACACACTATGCCAAATTCCACTCCAGCAAAAGTAATGTGTATTTTCAAGGGCTGGTTCAGCCCTGAACCCATATTAGCTGCTCAAAACCTACCAAGTTCAGTAATGGAAGAACAGAAGTCCTTCTATGCTATACAGTTATATGATTTCACTTTTTAACTGCAACAGCTGCATTCTATGGAATCCAGGGGTTTGTAGTTTGTCAATACTTCTCCCCGACAGATCTTTTTGCCTTTGAGGCAAAGGATGAAATGATAAGAAAAACTGTCAAGAGGGATAATTTTTTCTTTGTGAGTCTGTATGCTTGTGGTAAACCTGTTGAATTCCTGCCTCCATGACAGTTGCTCCAAGGAGAAGAACTCTCTTGGGAGAAAAAGAAGGTCTGTGTTACTAGAGTAACTGTACTGGAAGGACAGCTATTATTTATAAATAGCTTCAATTTTAACAAATTTTGGAGGTACATCTGATAATTTGTATTTTTTCCTTCTTTTTAATGATGTGATTGATGAAATAATATTTAAGAGGCACCTTTTCGTGTTTTAGTATGCTCTAGTAGGAATTGGCTGGTTAATTTTTCTCAGTCATCATAACAGTCCAGGAAAGCACCAACAGGTACACTCAGTAAAGACAATTATGTTTTTCCCTGGTGTGTGTTGGAATATTTCTGTACCTGCATTTTGCAGTTGTCTTCTTTCTAATTGTTTCCCTTTGTAATTGTGGAGGCTGATATATGGCTGTAACAAAATTTATGTATACAGGTAGAAAGAATTGTAATGCAAATGATGTGTCATATCATCTAACTTTGAAGACTGGGTGACATTTATGGCAAATTGTTCATATAGTAGATCGGGCTGGGGACACTGTTTTTTCGCACTCTTTTCAGTTCTCCTATCTACCCAGAGCTTTTGTGTCTCCCACATCTAAGTTACTGGCCAGTATCTTGACAATTTTTCTAGTCTCAAGGGCTAGTTGGGTGTGTCATGGAAAGAATGCAGATTTCCAGCTTTTGAATGGCCCTGGTGGTTGGTCTTGTAACCACCTCTTGTTCTGCACTAATTAGCAGATAATAATGTTTTATTTCCAAGCAGTGAAATGCTTCACCTGCTAATTCTTGTCCATTTAACTGGTGTTAAAGGAAATGGGACCATCATTTTTAACCCATTGGGAGCCCTTTTAGAGTGGTGGGCTTGAGCAGGGAGAGATCTGTGTTCAGATCTCAACTCAGATGTTAATTCAGTGAAGTTCACCTTGGACAGGTCACCAGCCTCTTGTTTAACTTACCCTTCAGGTTGTTGTGAATGGAAAAATGAAATTCACTCCATGTAAGCCACCATCTCTAAAGGTGTTACAAATACTCAGAATCTCTTATATGGATTCCAAGTTCACCTTGGGTTTCTGGCCTGCCTTGTTTTCTGCCCATTCTGCTTTGCTATGATATGATAGTAACTTTTACATATCTGAAGGGATGTTATATGGAAGATGGCAAGAGCTGGTTTTCTGCTGCTCCAGAGCCAAGAACATGAACCACTGGATTCATTATTACAAGAAAAGAAATTCTCCCAAAATATTGTCTCTACAAATGATGGTTATATACATTTCAGGGCTTTCTCTATTAAATCAATGTGCAACTGTGTTTTTCTGTCAGCTTGTAGTTGATTTGAGTTGCTTGGTAATAGTTTAGTGAATGTCACTGAAGCCAGCCTAGGTTAACTTTTGCCTTTAGCTTTCCATCTTTCTTAAATTTATTTTTAAGATCTGAATAAAATAGATTCTTTAGGTATAATCCTACTATTTTAAAACTGATCTCTAAAAACTGACCAAGTACAAAGCCAATACAATAAATATACAGGTGTGGAAGCAAAAGACCAGCCTGATTTAAAAAAAGAAATTAGTTCAAAGTCAGCCCCCAGCTCCCAAATGTGCAGAGAAAGAAAGAAAGAAGGAAGGAAAGGAGTTCAAATCAGCGAAGAAATCATGCAAGTGTTAAAATGACCCACATATAACAGGGATTAAAACGATAGTGATTAACAACAGTGAAAACTCCTAACTTTGTGATGGAAAGGAAACAATGGCCTTTTCCACATGAGGATGCTCTCCCATGTCATCCCATCACAATCACAGGAGTGCCTCTGCTGGGATGGGAGCATGTCCCCAATGCTCCCCTCCACACCCAACCAGCTGCCTGGCAAAGGGAGCATAAAGGATATGCTCCTTCCTTCTGCACTGCAGCTGGCCTTCTTCCCATGCTGCAGTGGGGAAGGAAGCACATGGTCGTGCTTCTGGCTTTTCTGCATTGCTAGTGGTGATGGAAGGCTTGCATGTTTGGGGGCCATTGATGGAACTTTTCTGTCAGTGATATACTCTGTTATCGCACCAGTTGTGACACGAGAAGGGCAGGACTGCAACGACATCATGTGGAAACATTGTCATGGTCCCACTCCTTCAAATCCTCATGCCAAGAGGGCACCATCTTGTGGAAAGGGCCAATGTTGGTACCAAGTGGATTTCTGAGAGCATCTCAACATTGTGGGAGCCAATTCTTTGGGTCGCAGTGTTCATTAGCACCGAAACAGCTTCCTTGGAGTTAGAGGGAAAAGGGACTATTACTGTGGTCAGTAATGACTGGATGAGGGCAAATAAATTAAAGCTGAATCCAAACAAGACAGAGGTGTTCTTGGTCAGTCAGAAGGCATATCAGGGAAAAGGGTTTCAGCCTGTGCTGGATGAATTACATTCCCCTTGAAATCCCAGGTTTGCAGCTTGATTGTACTCCTGGACTTGGATTCAAGCCTGGGTGCCCAGCTTTCAGCAGTAGCCAGGAGAGTGTTTGCACAATTAAAACTAGTGTGCTAGTTGCACCTATTCATTGAAATGTCAGATCTGGCCATGGTAACACATGCCTTGACTACATCCTGATTCAATTACTGTGACATGTTTTACATGGGACTGCCTTTGAAAAGTATAGAAACTTCAGCAGGTCCAAAATGCTGTGGCCAGGCTGTTGACTGGGATGGTTACGTGGAATATGTAATCCAGCTATCGAAACAATTTCACTGGGTACTGGTCCATTTCCAAGCAGAATTCAAAGTGCTGGTCATGACTTTTGAAGCCCTGTTCTCGCTATCTGAAAGATCTGTCTCCTGCTCAAGTTTTAAGATCTTTGGGGGAAGGCTTTCTCTCAGTCCCACCACTATCACAGTCACATTTGGGGATGACCGAGGAGAGAACTTTCTCAGCGGCTGCTCCTAAACTGTGGAATTCCCCACCATCATGAGAGGATTGGTTGATCCCACTTCTCCTTTTTTTTCTCCTGCAGGCTGAGACCTTCAGGCAGGCCTTTAGTTGAAGATCTATGTAATGGAAAGGTTTTGTGGTGGGGTGGTTATTTAATTATTTTTTTAACTTTAATATTTTTAACTGTATCTTGTTTCTGTAGGCCACTTTGGATCCTGCATAAGGAGAAAGGTGGAATATAAATCAAATGAATAAATAGCCTGAAGTGCTCAACCTGTGACAGTGCAACTCTGTAATGCAGGCTGGCTTTAAAAATAAGGAAGCCAGTGAAGTATAGAGGTATATGCCTCTGAAAGGCAGGGTTCAAATCTCTGCTCAGACAATGGAAACCCACAGGGTGACCTTGGGCAAGTCACATTTTCTCAGCTCCAGAAAGAAGCAAAGGCAACCCTCCTCTGAACAAATCTTGCCAAGAAAGCCCCAGTTATGTAGGGATGTGGTGGCAGAGGTGGCAATTCACCCCAGTTTTTGAGGCATCCTGGGCTGTAGCCACCCCCTCGTGCCACGCCCAACACGCAGTGACCACCCCCTTGTGCCGTAGCCCTGCTCCCTCCCACCCACTCCCTGCACACACTCCAAACTCTGCCACTGGAAAGCCCAGTGATAGGGTCATTTTAGGGTCCCCATAAGTCAGAAACAATTTGAAGGCACATGACAACAGACACAATCAGGAAAGGTGCAGTAGTTCAGCAGCTAAGTGAAGCAGAAGAGTCTTGGTAAAAACTAAGGTGAATGGGTCCTCTGGGCTTCTCATAAAAATTATCCCTATAGCTATTAGTGACCAGATTCACTAGTGTTGGGATTTGATGTATTTCTCCCTTTATGCAGCATGTTGTACAGAGTTAATATGGAACTATAAAAGCAAGCTGAAACAAGATTTGTTCATTGGCAGATGAGGGGAGATGTTGGAAGTGTTGCCATTTTTCTGACTGTGCATCTGATTAAGTACAAGGTGGGGGGGTGGATTAAAACAAGCAACTTTGGAAAGAATAATTGCTCATGATGTATGGAACTTGTAAGGATGCACTTAAGGGACTCACTCAGTTAAAAGGAAATCCCCATACATCATGCAGCAGATGGGATGTGGAGGGGTTGAGGAAAAAAAGAGAAAGAAGGTCGTCATTCTGATCTGTGTGCAAAGGAAGCCAAACTTCCTGGTAGATATTTGAGTTGCAATCATCACACAATGAAACAGTAAAAGCAAAATGCAAATCCATACAGGAAAGAGGATGCTATGTGATGGGGGATTAGTTAACTTATTTAAGTGTCTTTCCACCCTTCACAGTTATAGTGCTCTTATTCCACTTTCAACTTCCTGTGGAATTCTGGGGTTTGTAGTTTACTGAGGCAAAACAGCTCTCTGGCTGAGAATTCTAAAGGCCCCTCCTTAAACTGCAAACCCCAGGATTCCACAGGATATTGAAAGTGGAATAATAGCACTATAACAGTGTAGTACGGAAAGGCCCTAACACAAATAGAGGTAACTGGTAGCAATGGAGGCTATTCCATAGCAGCAATTGAGGTGCTCCCTCAATCTTATGATAGGCTGCCCCCAGATACCTATTTCTGCTGGCCTCCTTACTTCAGATTAGATAAAGTGATGGCACACTCTTTCCTGAAGAAGCCAATTAAATGCAATAGCATGGAAGCTTCTAGAGTCAACACAACAAAGTATTCAGTTAGACTTGAGATCTTAAGGACTTATATTTCGGTGTCATTGCAAGGAAAGAAGAAGGGGGGAAATCAGAATTAGTTAGAGCTAACTAATTCCTTTGACTTCACCTTCCACTGGCCATCTTCTCCCCTTACCATCCTTATGGGCACCAGCTTCTATTCACTGGTAGGAGAAACAAATATTATTACAGAAAGCACAAAATGCTCAATACATACTCTTAATCTGTCTCAATTTGCAAGAAGTAAGATGAGGATGTAGAGGAAAGCGGGAGGAGGAGAGAGAAACTGGGACATTTTAAAAGCAGCTGAAAAGTGAGACAACAGCAGGTTAACCAGGACTGTCTCTGACAAACTGGGAGAGTTGGAAGGTACGGAGTCATCATTGGGAAATAATTTAATAATACCTAATAGGACAATATGCACACATAAAGCAGCCAGCCACCTATATAACATCAATTTCACTTTCTCCAGTAGTCTGCATCCATCCTATTTTTCCAGGGCCATGAATACATTTAAGAACAGGAAGTAAATGAGCATTGTATGTGAAGAACCACACCCACTGCCTCTATTAAAAGAAAAGAAGCTTTCTATTTGGAAAGTTATAAAATGCTAAACCAGACTTTAAGGAGTTTAAAGCAAACATCATAAATGGCCAAGATCTTCTTAGGACAGGAGTTACAATGAGACGCTTTTATAAAAAGAGGCAAGATTATGGGAAATTAAATGAATGAGTATGTGGTTCCCTTTTTTATAAGCTGCTTTCCTAGGTGACATTAACAAGTGTGAATATACCTGTAATCAGATTAAAATTAAAGAGTACCGCACTACAGGCACATTTTTGACAAGGGAACAATGTACTTTTTGCTGTGGTACTGCTTGAGGCTATTTGTAGATCAGCACATCTTTCATATTTCTTTTTTCTCGTCCCTTGTTTCTCCAGGGGGAAATCTTTCTGTTTTTCTTGTTGCTCTTTTTGGAATTATGAGCTTTATCCCCTCCTGAACATGTACAATAGCACCAATGCATTCCCAGCCCCCTAAGACAATGGGGAAAAAAAGTTGGTTAAAAAAAAGGCAGACATCTTGAGATGGGTTTGCAAAATGACTGTGCTGAAAGGTCCTATTCTTCATTTTGATGGCAAACACAGATCTTTGAACCCAAGAACTATAACAGCTAATGCAAGATGAGTTGAAGCAGACAGCACAGGACAGAATCAGATTTTTTTCCCCTGCATGTACCTCTGAATATAGCTTCCTGCTTCCTTCAGGTATGGTGTAGTGTGCTGTCCAGTTGCCCGTGTTCAAGATACAACCGTCAACCCAGTCAGCTTCTTTACATAGAATGGCATGGCACCATCTAGTCCCTCTAGATCTAGCTTTGCTGAACATATAATCAGAATCATGTTTTTCTCTTAGTGACAAAATCTTCGTCTTAGGCCATTTTCGCACTATCCTGTTATAGCGCGATGATTCCACTTTCAACATCCTCTGGAATCCTGGGGTTTGCAGTTTAGGGAGGGGCCGGCTGGATGTTGAAAGTGAAATCATCGCACTATAACAGGATAGTGCGGAAATGGCCTTAGTTGTGATATGTATTGCCAGTGAACAAATGGAAGACGGGCCATTTTACTTCATTCCTTCTAACTTTGGTTCCTTAATAATTTGTACTCTTCTTTCTCCAATGAAAGCCAATACTTGAAGGTGCCTCTCACCTCTCTTTATTGAAGAGAGAGGAGAATAAGAGATCATAAAGAAGTTCTTCATTCTCTGTTCCAAGAAAGAACAGAGCCTTTGATTAGGAACAGTTAAATGTTCATAAAGTAGTGCATAAGCAATGAGACCTTTTAAGTTGTGTTGAGCTCTTCATCAGGCATGGTGGTAAAAAAAAACCCAACCCTGGAGACAGAGGAAGAAACCAAATATTGAGAGATCCAGCTAACTGATAGTGCAGCTGGATGAAACTTGCAGCTGGACAAGTAGACAATGCTCCATTCGCCAGGTCAGACTTTGGGGTCTTTCTCTTTCATCACTTCTTCAGTTTTTGTACCACCATGCCTGATAATAATAATGAAGAGCTCATAAGCTTGTGGCACTTATGTTATGTGCCTCTTCTGCAAGACTTTAGCATTCCTAATAAAATGTATTCTCCATCTATGGTTGTCGTTGTTAATTGTTACTGTTGTATTTATTCATATCCCAGCTTTTTCCCAGTCTAGGATTCATGGAGACTTAAAAAGGTGAAAATAGAGAAGGTAATAAACTAAGAATCAAAAGCAGCTAAAGTATGACAATTAAAAGAAAACAATAAACAGTACAGTACATTCTGAAGGGCCCTTCCCCCCGAAGCAGGGGAAGCAAGCAGCCCTCAAAAGCTTACTAAAAGAAAGAAAGAAAGAGAAAAAAAGTATTCACCTGCTTATGGAAGGATAGCAGGGTAAACACCAAACTATACTCTCTAGAAAGGGAGTTCCACAGGCACTAAGAGGACTTTCTCCTGTGTTCCCACCTGTGAGGGTGGTGGGATAGAGAGAAGGGTCACCTTAGAAGACCTCAGAATGCGGGCAGACACATATGGGAGAATACAGTCCTTCAGATAACCCAGACCTGAAACATATAGGGGTTTATTTACTTATTGATCACCTTGCTGTTTTTTTAAATTCCTTGTTCAGATGCTTATCAACCCTGCTTCATCATACCTGTCTACTGTGGGTCCAGCTATCTTCAGGGAAATCTATACTTGTATGTCCTTTTGTGACATGACAAGAAAAACTATTTAGCTTTCTCATCTGTGCCAACTCTGGCCCACTTTTATTTTTACATGGAATTCTTTATGCCTTTCCACTAGTGTTCTGTTAAGAACATCAGCTAGTTGGGATAGGTTTCATTTTTGCAATTCATTAATGAATTTATATTAGGTTAGATCTTGAAAGGTCTTGAAAATGAGCAATCGTGATAAACAGGCTAATAGAGAAGGGTTTGCTTAATTAGGGAAAAAGAGCAATTAGCTTGTCAGTGTTCAAGCTCCAGAAGTCTCTGGTGGAAAGCTACATAAGGGCAGCCTATCAAAGTAGTTATTGACCTTTTAAACCCTCCAACTCTTCTGTCATTGATGTTTAATGGGGAGTCACTTAGTCTGTCAAGCTAATAACTATGAAGTAATGAAGTAGTCTAGGACCTTGGTTAACTACTTTGTTATCTTTACACTAATTTTAGAAACTTAAAAATAGATGATCTAAAAATAAAAAGAAAAGTTGGTGCGTGGGTGGGTTCGCTCCCCACAACAATTGAGCTTCTGTTTCTGATCTCTTTAGTCTATTGGGTTTCTTTCTGGCAGAAGCTAACTAAATTTGTGTCAGTTAAACAATCTTGTTAACCAACTTTATAGTACAGCTGGATCCCAGAAATCAAGGTGGGTTGAACTGAGAAAGATTCTTTCGATGAGCATTTTCTTTTAAAATGAAGTATTCCTGATTATTTGTTGCTGAATATCATATTACCCCAGAAGGCTGTAAGAACAGAGTGGGTTAAAATCCATGTGTCCATTTATTTTCAATACTATATAGTTCTGTGCCATTCTGCTTAAAATGTCCCCATCTTTGTCAAGGAAAAAACTGGGAGGATTCTAAAGATTATAAGATTTCATTCAAGACTAGAAATTACATTGACGGACACCACATGTAACTAGTCAGAAAGTTAAGTGCTTATAGGAATTATTTGTAAACTACAGTATTTTTTCCTAATCTTGTATTACAATGTGCTTGGGGCTGTGAAAACTTTACCACAAACTGTATGTTAGTGACCAGGCCGGCTGCCATTTCCTATGGGTCAGGCTACATGCAGCTTTGGAGTATGCAGTTTAAAACTGTATATCTAATTAAACAAAATGTATACTTAGAGCTCTTCCCGATGGGCCAATAGTTTCAGTAAATGTCAAGCTAGTTTGCTTCTGAACTTCCTGCTTTGTAACACCTCCTAATGGCTGTTCTTAGTCCTGCTTCCAACCATGCCCTAAATATACTTCATCTCGCATAGAAGAAGACTGGATAACAAGTTAGATGTAGTTGGCTCTATTTTCAGTGACCTATTAACTTTGCCTCTGATGACCCTTTCTTCCACCTCTGTATTCAGTCCCTAAGATTTCCAAATATGAGAGAGGGGACTACCTGAATCCTTGCTGTTGTGGGTGCACATATACAGTCCTGAGTTAAAGTCTATTAATCTTATTCAAGTAGCTTCCTATATATTCATAGTCATTTTTACTAGTAAAATAGTGCCACTACGTTCAGATGGGGCACAGTGGCTAGCCAGCTGGCCATGATGCATTCTTTTCTGTCATTAGATAGTGAAGATCCTTGAACTCCTGGGGAAGAAACAGGAAGTATTAGGTCAGGCAGCCGAACCTCCAGTTGTTAGATCTGAAGGATGAACACTGAAGAAAGGCAATGTGGCTTCTGCATAAATTTTGAAGATAGGCAACTTCTGATACTCCAGAAGTTGTTGGAGGGCAACACCCATTATCTCTCACTATCAGCTATGGCTGCAGTCCAGTAACAGCTGAATGGCAACACTTTGGCCACCCTAAACTACATGCTAATTTTAGCACCTAGTTTTTGCTAAGGTTTTGATGTAGGGTCTACTAAAGGAGCATGAAAATTGCTTGGGAGTTTTAATTTTTAAAGCAAACATCTATTTACAGTTTTTCATGTACACCAAATGAGGTGTCTTGAAAAACAACAGCAGCAGTAACCACAGTCTCCACTGGCCTTCAGTGGGCCTTTGATGAATGTAGCAAAGGCTGTTGACAAGGCCTTTCTCACTGCTACTTCCTAGTTTTTCCTAAAAGCTAAACATGGTCACCCATGTGGAAGACCTTGGCTTGAGACCTTCACATCTGAGGCCAGAGCGAACACACACAGGCATTTTGTGAGGCTTAAGGTGTGCGGTGTCCATCAGTGAGCATTGGCTACTGTTTTTCCACCCAGCATTTTGGAAGCCAGATGCTAGGCTGTCCATAAAGTGCCACTGCCAACATCTGCAATGATATTACTACATAGGGTTGTTTTTTTTGTTTGTTTTTTTGGTCCAGGAAAGGCTATTAGGAAGGCCACAGCAAGGAAAAAGTCAGTGGTAATCTTAAGAAGACAAAGATGGGAACATAAATGGGCCCAATTCACTTTATCTTCCCAATTGTTGACTTGTCTTTGTGAACAATTGTGGCTGTGATAGTTCCTCACCTCATAACAATTACTTTTCCTGGTTCTCTTTCTGTTTGTCTATATGATTCCTCTCTGTGTCTGTACAAAGTTTCATGCCATTGTCACTTGTTACCTGATATGTGTAGCCATGAAGAACTATAGTCAACTGAAGTAGCTGGCTGAAGTATGTGATAAAGACTATTTTATCTATTCCTTTTATTAGACTTCCAGTTGGTATGAGGGGAGTAAGGGGAATAATAAAATAGATGTGCATCAACACTAAAGCTAATTGTTGGTCCCAGTAGAATAAAGTCAATGAATTAATGGAACATACAGATGTGCTGATTTACTGAGTCCAAAAAATTCAGTTTGGTCAGTTTAGTCTGGGATTAACATTTGGATATGGGTCTATAGTCTACCAGCATCTCATGTAGAAATTCACTTTGTGGCTTGGTAAGTAACCATGTAGTAAACTTTATGGATCTATGATAATCATCCCTCCTTTGCTTCAGATTGCTGCTCTATCACAATATCCAAAATTTCACAGATGGAAAATGAAGGCACGTGTAGCCAGGCAACATCAGACTGTGAGTAAGATGACAAAAGTTATTACTGAAGAAGAACATATAAGCTAGGTAAGGCTGAAGCTGTTTCTTGCCTTTTGCCTGAGACTGTTGGGAAAGGCAAAATGCCGCTCTCTCCTTAACTCTCTCTATTGTTGCATTAATTGAACGAAAACTACCTTTATACTTTGAACTCAGGTTGCAGCAGTGGAAATAAACTAAGGGCAAAGAGGAAAGGTGGGAGGAGAAAGAAACTGGGACAATTCAAAAGCAGGTGAAAAAATGGGACCACAGAAGATTAATCAGGACTGGCCTTGTCAGACTGGGGTAGTGGGAGGATATGCTGGGTGAGTATCACAGAATTTCTTCTTTCTTATCCCAAATACCCAACACTGGATTCAAGGAAAGTTTAAGCAAATTACCTTCTAATAATTACATCTACTCTGTAAAGTCAATTGCACACATACAAAATATACAAATTGCAACCATGGGAATGCAAAAAGAATTAAAAACAACAACAACAACAACAACAACAACAACAACAGCAACAACAACCAGCCTTCTCCCTGAAGTTTTCCCAGCTTTCCCCAATCTGGTGTATTTCAGAGGATTTGATGTATACCCTCTTTATTCCCACAAGCTTAGGGTGGGCAAATGAAAAAGGAGTTGGGGTCAGTTTTAAGTCAGAGCCTTTAGACTCCATTAAGATTTTAAAAACATTTTTCCAGGCTATTTTCCAAAGCAACATCACTTTTGGATTCAGAGTTAACTGATTGGAGCTAAAAATTTTCAAGCTTCTAGGGTATTTTTCCAATATATTTCATTTTATATATTCATATGCCATCATTTCTCCCAAAGTGGGACTCAAGGTGGCTTCTAAAAAAGTTAAAAAAACAACATTTGAAACAATCCAAGACACTAAAACATATAAAATGATAAAAACTTACATTTGTTTAAAAATAATAGCTTAAATAAATAAAAGCTCCCCAGCTCACCCATTAAAAGGCTACTTGAAATAAATGTTTTGTTTGCTGGTGAAAGGAAAGCAGGGAGGGGGTCAGCCTAGCTTCTCACCGAAGAGAGCTCCAAAGGGTAGGAGCAGCCACTGAGAAGGCTCCTTCCCGGGTCCTCACCAAATAAGCCTGGGGCGGTAGGAGGACTGAGGCCCTTTTCGCACGCTATTTATCATGCAAAAGGGCCTCCAGAGCATCACGCGATTGTGAGGACTGTTCCACATGATGTCCTTGCAATTGCGCAACACTGCCGGGGCCAGCAGGCACTGATCGCACAATATATCATTTTCGGCTTCTTGCCAAAAATGATGCATGATCGCGCATCACTCCAGGGCCCCACACACAGTTACCATTCGTGTGGAGCCTCCAGAGATGTGGCCCTCACACTTCCTCCTCAGGGTAGCCAGGGAAAGTCCCCAGCTGCACTGCAGAAGGAAGAGGCAGAGCCCTCACGCTTCCTGCTGGCCAGCAGGGAGCTGCTGCGGAGAAGAAGCAGAGGGGACGTGAGTGCCTCTCACAAGAGGCTGCTCACATGATCCCCACGCGCCCACGCCGGAATCAGGTAAGCTGCGGAAAGGGCCTGAAAGAAAACCTTCCCCAACAGAGCTTAGCGCTCTAGCAGGTTCTTATACGGAAATATAGCAGAGAGCTTGGGGTGAAAAATTACCTTTTTTATTGGGCGGGAGGGATTTGGGACTTTGGAGGACTGTAGGAGCTTTACCTCCTGCCCACTGTACTCCAATGTCCTTAGCAACATACATGGCTTTTTGTTGTTGTTGTTTTGTGTCTTCAAGTCATTTCTGATTTGTGATGACCCTAAGGCAACCCTGTCTTGGGGTCTCCTTGGCAAGGTTTGTTTGGAGAGGTTTTCCCATTGCCTTCTCTGAAGCTGGGGGTCTGTGTCTTCCATAAAGTCACCCAGTGGGTTTCCATGACTGAGCAAGGATTCAAACCCTGGTCTCCAGAGATTGTAATCTGACATTCAAACCACTACACTGGCTCCTTATCTCTTCCCTTTATTCTCTTTATTCTCCCTTTATTCTCTTCCCTTTGTCCTCACTATGACCCTTTGTCCTCACTATGACTCATTTTGGCACAAGATTGATGCATCGTAGCAGCTTTGTAGTTTTCCTCTGGTTCTGCATGTTTTCAGCTCCTAGGACGGTTCACTGCAGTTCACTGTGATGTGAAAACACTGTATGTGAAAACTGGAAAAACTCCGATGTAAATCTCCCAAACTGGTTCTGCTTCGGTTTTACATGCAGAAGTGTAGCATCGATTCACATCGCAGAAGTGGCCAGCTATGGGCGTTCCCAGCCTGTCCCTTCTGTCATTTCTGTCCCTATCTCTCTCTGCCATCAAAGGACAGGCTGCTGCTGTCATTATTGTCTTCCTGTCTTAAACAGACAGTGGGAAGAGAGTGGATCTGGTAATAGACTGTTAAAACATGCTTTTTTCCACGTATCAATGAACATACATTCCTACGCACAAACATGGCAACACAGAAATGTGTTTTTTTTTAAAAAAACAAAAAAACAGGCCAATCAGCAATGGCGGGGCGGGGTGAGGGAGGGGAATGGGAGTGGCCAGGGACTTGCTGTTGTGAATGCAGCAACCGCTGTTCTCCACAGTAGTATGATGTAAATGGAGGGGGTGCAGACAGCACAGT